>JZKD02S1058088.1:215232-229023 GCA_000966675.3 Picea glauca
GTTTTCTTTTTGGAAATTTTCATATCTTTTGACTATAAGATTCAATTGGGGTGATTCAAAAGGTATAATAAAGTGGGATAAAAGGAGTATCACATAAATTTGAGAGAATCTTAGGGATTTTTAGGTACAGACGTATTTTGGCATCTCTAAACGTAGGAGATGTCGTTACTTGTCAGTGTTACAACCCGGGGACTGTGTGGTTATTCCATGTACCTAGAGTATATCGGAAGGCCCTTTTCTAACGGTTGTGCATTAGATAACACTACTATGGATATGAGCTCCCACATACCTTGTGTATATTGAGAGAACCCCTAGAATCTCGAGACTTACCGAGTAAACCTTTTGGTCATCTTGTTGCTCTAGTACATTGAGAACAACACTTGAGGAGATCACTCTCTAGTACCTGGGTAGTCGGATAGTACGGCTAAGGGCATGATAAAGACTCCTTAGTTAGTTCCCTAAGATATTGGGCCTATTACTATTGTTGGAACCCACATGTATATCAGATAGCTATAGCACCTGACACTCCCTTGTTTGTGAGGACCTATGCCTAAGCCAATTAGGAATTCCTAACTTGTAGTGATAATTTTCCAACATGCCACCAAAAAAGGAAACTTCTACACCAAATAAGCCTTCAAACAGTCCTACTTGGACTCTTGATGAAGGTGAAGGAATGTGCAGGGACATAAACGATTTACAAAAGAATGCAATAACAAAATATGAACTACAAGGGATGATGGATTCAACTGAAGCTAAGTTGGAAGCAATAATGGATATTAAAATGGATGGTTTAAAAAGGGAGATCATGGAAGGATTGAAAATTTTCCTAATAGATAGGCCACCTAAAAGTGAAAATATATCCCATGAAATTCATGATGAGGACACAAGGAAGATAAATCAAGACTAGAGAAACTCCAACTTTGGGTTGAAGACCAACCACTTTCCTAATATCGATATGAGGAAGTTTGATGGCAATGATCCAATCACATGGATTCTCCAAATGGATAAATTCTTTGATCTACATGATGTGCCACACACACAAAAGGTATGAATTGTGTCTTTATATTTAGAACCCAATCAATTTGTGTGGTATCAATGGCTTTGTTCTCGCAAATCACTTGTCACTTGGAAAATTTTCATGAAATAAATAATAGCACACTATGAGGACACAATGAACAATACCTTCTTCATCCAATTGATAAATCTCAAGCAAAAGGGTTCAGTTGTGGAGCACATTAAGAACTTCCAAAGATTGAATATAAAGGTAACGGATATTCCAAATGAGCACCTGATTGATGTATTCATAGGAACTTTAAAGGATAACATTCAACATGAAGTTCGCCTTTGGGAACGCAAATCAATGGAGAATGCATTCAAGGTGGTGAGAAATGTTGAAAGTAAAAATATGGATATGGCTACTAGAAGGACCACTCCTAACATCTATCGAGAGAATGATGTTCCTTCTTCTAAAACACCTTATCCTACAAGGTTGATAGCTCAACAATTGGAGGAAAGAAGGGACCTAAAAGGTTTATTCTTTAATTGTGACAACAAGTACAGTAAGGTACATAAGTGTGGTGAGAATAAATTATTCTACATAGTTAGTGAAGCGGAAGAAGAAAAAGAACAAGAACCATCTCAATATGAAAACGTAGAAGAGATTTCTTCTGAAGAATTGACTCCCACCATATCATGTAATGCATTGGCTGGAATTAGCACTCCTCAAACTCTCAAGATCGAAGGATATATCAAAAAGAAAAAGGTAATAGTACTAATTGAGTTTGGTAGTACTCATAATTTCATTCACTATAAATTAGCCAAATCTCTCAATTGCTTTATATACCAGCGCCATAGTTTCAAGTAATGATTGAAAATGGAGGAACTATCAATTTCTCAGCAAAATTCCATAAGATAAATCTTACTATGGTGGAATATGTAATGAATAGTCCAATGATTTTTATACCCATGGGTGGTGTTGATGTTGTATTAGGAGTCCAATGGTTACAATCATTGGGAACAGTGGATTCTAATTTTCAATAAATTTCCATGAAATTTTCAATGGAAGGAAAGGAAATTGAGTTAAGGGGTATCACAGGGAAACCCAGTAAGGTAATAAGCTCTGATGGCATGATAAAATTATTGAAAAAGGGGCATCAGGGTGTAATTGTACAACTATGCTCACTAGATGTTAAAACATCTAAGCCATCTATCCCTCTAGATATCCAAGGGATCATTGATAAGCATTCCAAAGTATTTGGAGATATTATCATAGTTCTTCCACCCACTCACAATCATGATCATGCTATTCACCTAATTCCTATGAGTGTTCCTCCTAACATTAGGCCTTACACATACCCTTATGCCCAGAAGAGTGAATTGAGCATATGGTTGAATAAATGTTAGAGGGTGGCATTATTAGACCTAGCCAAATTTCTTACTCTACACCGGTGGTAATGGTACTCGAGAAAGAGGGCTCATGGCATATGTGTCTAGATTATAGAGAGCTCAACAAGATCACTATTAAATATAAGTTTCTCATTCCCATCATTGATGAATTGTTAGATGAACTACATGGAGCAATCTACTTCACAAAGTTGGATCTTCATTCAGGGTATCATCATATTAGAATGAAGGAAGCATATATCCCAAAAACAGCATTATGAACTCATGAAGGCCATTATAATTTTTTTCTCATCCCTTTTAGCCTTACAAATGCACCTTCCACATTCCAAGGGTTGATGAATTCCATTTCCAAGCCCCTCCTTCGAAAATTTGTGTTAGTATTTTTTGATGATATACTAATCTATAGAAAGTCTTGGGAGGATCATGGTTCACATGTTGACAAGGTGCTACATCTACTAAAGGAGCAAGAACTATATGAAAAACCATCCAAATGTTTATTTTAGGTGAAGGAGGTAGAGTATTTGGGTCATATTTTACCTCATGAAGGTGTCAAGGTAGACCCTAAAAATATTAAGGCTGTGATGGATTGGCCAATTCCCAAAACATTGAAGAATATTAGAGTATTTTTGGGTTTGACAGGTTACTACCGCAAGTTTGTTCAAAAATATGGAAGAATAGAATCACCTTTAACAGTATTAACTAAGAAGAATGCATTTTCTTGGACTCCAGAGGCAACTCAAGATTTTGAACAACTTAAAGAGGCAATGTGAAAATATCATGTCTTGACCACACCAAACTTCACAAAAACATTTATTGTGGAATGTGATGCCTCGGGAAATGGCATTGGTGTTGTTCTAATTCAAGAAGGAAGGCCCCTTGCTTTTGAAAGTCGACCACTCAAGGGAAAGGACTTACAAAAACTCATTTATGAGAAGGAAATGATGGCAATACTACATGCATTGAAGCAATGGTACCCTTACCTAATAGGTAGTAACTTCAAGGTCAAAATAGATCATGATAGTCTTAAATACTTCTTGGAACAAATAATATCTTCAGAAGAACAAAAAAAATGGGTGACCAAGATGTTGGGTTATGATTTTGAAATCATCTACAAGAAAGGGAAGAAAAATGTTGTGGCATATCCACTCTTAAGAAAGGATGAAGATGTTGAGGCCTTTCTCTGTGTTATATCAATCATACAACCTGATTGGATAATAGAAGCAAGGGATGAATGGAAGAATGATGAAAAAGTGTGGACTCTCCTTCAAAGGTTGCAGCAGGATTCCAGTGCATAAGATACATTTACATTGGAAAATGATTCACTATAGTACGAAGATCGCTTATATTTATGTAAGAACTCCCAACTCAAACAAAAGGTACTCTTGGAATTGCACACCTCTCTGGTAGGAGGGCACTCAGGATTTTTGACAACCTACCATGGGGTCAAGAAGGAATTTTTTTGGGATGGCCTTAAAACTGATGTTCAAATATTTGTGGCAAAATTTTTGGTTTGCCAACACAATAAGGTGGAAAAAATTAAGACCCCAGGTCTTTTACAACCATTATCCATCCCAATTCAGTGTTGGAAGGAGGTTTCCATGGATTTCATCACAGGGTTACCAAAGTCTGAAGGAAAGAGTGTCATCATGGTGATTGTTGATAGAGTGACCAAGTATTCACACTTTTGTTCACTCTCTCATCCTTTCAAATCCAGTATAGTTTCCATTGCATTCATGGAGACAGTTCAAAAGCTACATTGAAGCCCAAAGATTATTGTAAGTGATAGAGATCCCATCTTTAGTGGACATTTTTGGACAAAATTATTTTCTTGTTTGGGTACCCAATTGGCTCATAGCTCATCTTATCATCCTCAATATGATGGACAAACTGAGATGGTGAACAAATTTATGGAAGGGTACCTTTGTTTCTTTGTCTCTGATAAACAAACACAATGGTTCAAGTGGTTACCCTTGGCAGAATGGTGGTATAACACTTCCTTTCATACTACAAAAAAAATGACATTGTTTATGGCACTCTATGGATATCACCCACCTTCCATCACTTCTTCTCTAAAATAAAAATATAAGGTTCAAGTAGTGGAAGATCGCATCAAGCATCAACAACAAGTTCTCCAACTCTTAAAGGACAACCTGACCATGGCACAAAATCTCATGAAACAACAAGCAGATCAACATTGTAGTAGAAATTTTGAAGTAGGGGATTGGGTATTTTTAAGACTACAACCATACAAACATATGTCCCTCGAGAAATCTAAGAAGGATAATAAATTATCACCAAAGTATTATGGCCCTTATAAGGTATTTCAAAATATTGGTACTATGGAATATAAATTGGAATTTACTGCATCTTCCCAAGTACACCCAGTTTTCCATGTTTCATGCTTAAAGAAGGATATAGATGACAAGATACCAATTCAAACTATATTTACAGAACTTGACAAGGAAGGAAAAATCATATTGGAGCCTGAAGATATCACTGACACAAGGATTCACCAACTAAGGATTAGACCCATTTCAGAGTATCTCATTATGTGGAATAAACTACCTGTTGAAGATTCCACTTGGGAAGATGAGTCTATTATACAGAAGCATCCAGAATTACTCAAGCATTGCGGAAAACACTTGTCTGAAGGGGAGGGGCATGTTAAGACCTAAATAGTGGCACATTACCCCTTAATTGGGGCATATTACATTAGTATTGTTATTTTATTTATGTCGGCTTGGGTTCATTAGTTGTAATTGTACCTCCTAGTCTCCTATATATACCAAGGATACCTTTTCATTTGGAACCATCTTATATTGGTAAATTTATGTGGTGTATAAGGAGGTTTCCCCTTCGAAGAGGCTTATTATCTGAATTTCTCTCTTTGTCAAAGCATTGAATACTTATCCTGAGGTTTTTTATGTTATTTTTATATTTGGTTCTTAACAACTTCAACCCAAACAAAGACCATTTCTCCTTTTCCCCTATCTGGGTCTGAATCTATTCTCTCTCTCATATGAGTACTAGGAGGAAGAGATTCTCACATGGATCGAAAATACCTTGGGAACTTTTGTCAAATCCTCATAAGCCACTAAAAAAGGTCAATACACAGCGTATGCTCACATCTGCATATACATGAATGTCTCAGTTCCCATACCAGACTCCATCTGCATGTCCTTCCAAGATGTAGAATGGCTACAAACCCTAGACTATGAGTTCATCCCTTTCCTATATTGTCGTTATCATGAACATAGGCATATATATCGTGATTTCCCCTTACCAAATCTGCCTAAACCCTCTAAATTTGAACCTAAAAAGGATGAGGAATGATTTTCTAAGATCCCTTATCATTGTCGATCCAATCGAAAACATGTTTCTCATGGTCTCCCTAGACCCTCAAAAAACCTTAATCTTTAAAATAGCTTCGGAGCTCTTAGCTCCCTCCCCTCTTAATCTAACACTATCATCGAAGAAATTTTCACCCCCTACCCTCATTTCGGATGAAAACAAAAAGCTCAAAACTTTTACAACCCCTCTTAATATGCCCCCTCTCGAAGAAGCTACCATGATCCAAGATATAGAGGATGGTATGGATTTGGAAACGGAAGAAATGGAGCTATATAGGATAGATCTACAAAGCATTGTTGATGCAGTTCACAGGTAGTACATGCAATAAATTCCCCCATAACACATTCAGCAAGTAAAGAAATCCCTACATAAAAGAATATGGGAGGCCCTAAGCCCTTCTGGAGTTGCAACTTCAAATCCCAATCTTGACATCCAAGCCAACAATATTAAACCCAAGAAAGCTCTGAAATAAGACAAACAAAGAGGCAAGAAATCTAGCCTTTAGCTCTTGTAGGAAATATGTGACATCCTGGTCAACTCAGGCTAGAATTCCCTTATCACGAACTCATTTCAACCCTCCCAAAGTTACCAATGAATTTTGTCTCTTAGAATATTCGGGTTGTGAATGGTAAGAGTAAACACAAACTCTTACAAAACAAGTTGCAATCAAAATCACCAGACATCATGCTTCTCCAAGAAACCAAATATTTAGGAGAAATGTTAGGGACCATTCTCTCCTAAATATGGAAGACTAGATGTTCTATGTCCATTTACCCTACCTGGAACAGCGGGAGGGATTTCACTCCTTTTGAATCCTAGAAAAATACTTGTCTAGAAATTCTTTTGTACCAAGCACAACATCTCATCAGAGTTCCAACCTCTAGGAGAAAGCACTTCAAGATTCATTACTAATGTTTATGGACCAAAGCAGTTGAGAGAAAATCTTATCTTTCTACAGCAATTGCATCACATTTATTTATTTTTTCTAGTTTGTCAGTGACCTGCGGGACTAGCATGTGGCTTGAGAAACCGAGACTCGAGAGCATATAAGTCGTCAAAATCACATGGGGATCACACTCGGCCTGAGCCACACCAACCCTTAACATGGATAGATTATTTGTGTCCCCATAGGTTACAAACCGATGAATTCACATCACAGAGTGCCTTAACAGCACACTCCATCACCTAATATCCTACACCTTGGGGATATCAATTGCATCACATTACAGATAAAATGCATCCCCATTTTTGGATAATGGGTGGAGATTTTAATCTTATCACCTCCCTTGCGGAGAAGAGGGGAGGTCTTTGACGCCTAGAAAAGGAGCACCTGGCATTCAAGGATTTCATCAAATATCATAGGTTAATTGATATAGAAACAAGTGATGTCATTTTTACTTGAAGAAACCATGGGGGGGTCTCAATAAGTTTCCTACAAGATAGATCGATTCCTAATTTCAAAATCATTCATTCTCTCAGAAATGCATATGAAAGACACCATCCTCCTTGCAACCTGATTTGATCATTGGTCGATTTGCCTCTCCCTTGACACCTTCAGCATACCCCACAAGAAACCCTTCAGGTTTGAAAATTTTTGTCTCTCTCATCCTAACTTCCTAAGCAATGTCAAGACCTGGTGGGAGGAAGCATAATCAAACAATGGATCAGTCATGTATTGCTTCCAACAACGCCTCAAAACCCTCAAGAAACATATCAAAATATGGAATAAGACAGTTTTTTGGGACATTTTCCAAGCTCAAAGGCTCTTAAACACTCAGATGGAAATGATTCAGCAGCAAATCATCTCCAGTGGTCGATCTCCTAAGTTGTCCTAGTAGGAAAAAAATTTGGCGGACCAAATTGAGGAAAGGAAAAAGCAAGATGAAATTCACGAGTGACAGAAATCAAGGGTGAAATGGTTGAAGGAAGGGGAATGCAACTCTAATTTCTTTAACCACTCTATGATTCAATGGCGTAACTCCAACCACATCACACACCTCATTTTGGGACAAGGTAATAATCTCACCTCTCATATGGATATTGAGCAAGAACTAACATGTTTTTGCATAATATTTTTCTGGATAAACACTGTGTGCAAGGTTTCAAAACATCCAACATTTCGAGCGGACACTCTACCCATAATCAGGAACATAAAAAACTTGCATGATGGAATAGAGTGTTGAGTTTCTTATTTATAAGACAAGAGAGTAAGTAATTGTTGAGGGAGTAGTCGTTTAGATAAATTATTTAAATGTGATGAGAAAAACTTAAGGAGAGAAATAATCAGTCATTGAATTAATAAGGTGAAAGGGGGGGAATGTGAGAAATATAAAACATGGAGGTAAATTTGAATAAATCAAAAAATATGTCATTAAAATTTAGATGAAAAAAGGGGGAAATAAATAAAATATGGAAGGAAATTGGAATTGCTAGTAAAAATTTCATATAAAGTTAGTTGGTTAAATTAGGTGAGAGAAAAATAATAAATTATGGGAGGAAATTTGAAATTATCAATAAAAATTAATAATAATTAGTCGGTTAAATTAGGTGAAGACTAAAATAAGAGAAGGAACTAGTCGTTAAGGTAATAATATGGAAGGGGGTAAATGTGAAAAATATAAAATGGGGAGGGAATTTTGAATATATCAAAACAAATTGCATAAATCATTAAATATTAAGGAGAGGAGAATTAAATGATAAAGTAATTAGATGAAAAAAGGGGGGGAATATGAAAGAGAGACAAATAATAATATATGGGAGGAAATTTGAAATTATCAATAAAAATTAATAAAATGGGGTGGGGTTTGAAGAAATTAAAGCGGGAAGATAAACCTAAAATATTTTAAAAGAGGATAATAAAACCAAAGACGGGGGAAGATAAAGAGATGAAGCGAAAGTAGAGAGAAATAGATCAAATATGCTAGGGAGTGGGAGGAACGGAAACTGGGAAGGGGGAGGGGGCGGAAGTAGGACAGAGACAAATAGGAAAAAATATCTAATAGGGAGTTATAATGGTCAAGATGGAAAATGGTGGGTTTCTAGGATTGTCTAAGCTTGTAGCCATCTTCGCGATTGAATTTGTTAGGATGATTCTCGATTTCCAGGGCTTCCTGGATGAGTCAAGAGAATTAATGAGGAGTGAAGGATAAAAATTTTGTTTCGTCAAAGAAAATAAGGTGATTAGAGTTAAAGGAGTGTTTGGCAATGGTTGATTTAGAGTTTAGGGTTTTTTAGGATTTGAATATGGTTTAGATATTTTTCTTAGCTAAGAGTTTCGATATATGATCGGTGGTGCCTTGGATATAAGGAAAAGAGAGGAGGGCACGAGGCAGGGTAGAGGGAGAGGTAATCTTAGGTTTAGGGTTACTAGTTGCGCGGAAAGCTTGGTTGATTTGAGAGAGGGAGTAGCCATTGGATAAAATGGTTCAGGATATGTCTAGGAGCTATGGGAAAATTGAAACCTTTCTCTAGAAGTTGGAGGGTCATAGACTCCAAAATAAGAGAGGATAAATTAATAACACTAGAAGCACGAGCGATGGGGGAGGGAGGGAGAGAGTGATGATTATTATTGGTTGTGAGGCTTCCCAAAGGATGTGAATCGATGGAGAGATAATTAGGAAAGAGGGAGGGGTCCCTATTTTAATTTGAACATAAGGTTTGTAACCATTGGAGGAGGGCTCAAGGGAAATCGAGGAGATAGAAGGAAGGTAAAAATTGTTACTTGAATGATTAAGAGGAAAAATAGATGAAAAGGTGGAGTTCCAACTAACAAAACAATGTATCCAGTCACCATTAATTATATGTTGGTCGTGGATAAGAATGCCATTAATGTAATTAGCCAAAATGTTGTCAAAAGATATCAAAGGGGTAGTGACATGGAAATGATTAGGGTTGTCGTAAGATTATTCTTCTTACATAGCCCCTTTCTTTCAAGATGTGCTTACAAAATCCCAGGTGGACCGTTATGTTGTCATTCATTCCATATCCCAAAACATCCCTCTGATGAATATAATTCCAGACTTATGAGGCCTATTTCCCTTTCTGAAGCGGAAGAGGCTAATTTTAGCTTGGTTGCAGGAAAATCCCCTGGCCCTAATGGATTTACCTCTAATTTCTTCCACCATTGTTGGTCAATAATCAAATGGGATGTCTTATCCATGGTACAGGAGTCCCAAATAATATTTGGAGTCTTCCATGTGCAGAATTCCACCTTCCTTTCCCTTATACCCCAAAGAGGAAAATGTTGCAGACCCCAAAAAATTTATCCCCATTTCCCTTTGTAATGTCATGTACAAGATCATATCCAAACTTATTTCCCTCATACTAAAACCATTTCTACCTTCTCTTGTTTCCCTTGAGAAATATGTTTATGTGGAGGGACATCAAATTTTGGGCAGTATCCTCCTAGCTCATGAGGTGGCTCACTCCTTAAAAACCACTAAAACTATGTTCATGATCATCAACTAGTAAGGAAATCCTCTTGGATTTTGGATTTCACACAAATTGGGTTAGGTGGGTCATGGCCCTCATCTCTTATGCTTTCTTCTCTATCTTGGTCAATGGTACCCCATCCCCCCCATTATGTCCCTCTCGCGATATCAGACAAGGATATCCTCTTTCCCCCTTCATTTTCATCCTTATGGCCAAAGAGCTAGGTCATAGTCTTAAAGTAACATTGGCCAATTTTTGGCCCTTGGTTATGGAAGAAAGCGAAGATCGAGGAAGAAAAGGTCAAACACGAACTGTGTGGGAGACGATTGTCCCTGGGTAGAAGTAAGAAAAAGAGCAGAAAAGATGGAGCGAATTATGGAAAATAAAGTTGTTGAATGAGGAGATCAGGGATGACATATCAGCAAGAGAAAAGAATCGTAGACAACTCAGCAAGCATAGAAATCCACCATTGGATGATTTGGAGCACCGTGCGAGAAGGGAGGAAAGACAGGCTGGCAAAGCCCTGAAAACACGGGTCAAGTTGACCTAGGGTTTTGGGTAATTAGGATTTTGACACCTAGGTTTCGACCTAAGGTTGTTGGTGAGGGACTATAATGTATAAATAGAGGTCGAGAGGACCTAGGTTAGGTCAGTACTAGTGTTGGGTATTGATATTGATTGTTGTTGGTTGAGAGATTATTGTACTGTGAAAGAGAGGAGTGTTGAGAGTGAGAGCCTTCTGGTATTGTAATATCTTCAGCTGGGTGTGAAGATCAAGCCCTGCAACTGGGTGCACAGGAAGGTGGGAGACAGAGAGAAGAAGAGAGAAGATCTGTTAACTAAGAGTGCAGATCAGAACTGTAAGCTTTACCTTAATATATCATAAGCACAGTTATGTGGGCGTAGCCCTAGAGAGAGGGTAAACCACGTATATTTTGTGTTGTATGTGTGATTAATGCCTGGATCTTTGTCATTGTTATACTGTTATTTGCATTATTGTGTTAGATCAGATGTATAGTTGTGCAGAGTAGATCTAGCTTATAAGAAATATATCAATGTTTCATTATTGTTGTATTAGTTCCACTTGATATTCCCCTAGTTGTAGACATCTATGCCCTGCAACCCCCCTCTTAGCTGCTTCGGGTGAGACTGCATCTGCTTTGTAGGTGTTTCTGAAAGGGCCAATAGCTAGGGCTTGTTGGTGCACTCTTGGAGTGAACTTTGGGTCTGCCCCTGTGCCAACAAATGGTTCCGTTGTCGGGACAAGAATCTATTTAAGGGAATTTCAAGGTGGTTCCCATCAAAGATAGAGATTCAAAAGTGGATAGAGGATCAAGAGAGGGACTTCGTTGAAGCCCAAAACAAGAACCCTAAAGTGAGTATTGAAGATTGGCTACAAAGATACATCTTCACCAACATTCACGAGATCTTCTTTAGGGGAATCCACCAGGAGTTGTTTGAATGGTTGGCTAGGTTAGTCGATACCTAGTTCAAGATTAGATCTAGACCTCCTGTGGTTTGGACGCCGCCACTAATCCAGAAGGTCAAGAGAGTTGACAATGATGTATCCGGAGTAGTAGATCATTGGTTTGATAGTACCATTGGAGGGTATATCACCGAGTTTGTTGTTGATAGAATAGAATCATATAGCCAAGCTGAGAGATACTTTTTCAAAGGACCCAGAGGAAAATGTTTGCACTTTCTGAAGCTGAGAATCAAGATGTTCTTGCATGAAAACCACATCTTGAAGATACAGTAGATTGGTCGGACCTGAAAAGACTAATGTTCAAGATCTTGGACAGCGACAACGACACAGAAGTAGGACATACGCACAGTGGGAAATTATTCTGAGGGGTTCACCTTGAGAACTTGTTTAAGAAAAACTACGGAGAAGAGGGTTTCTACAGTGGAGAAGAGGTAGATCTAACCGACGAAGAACATTCAGAGCCCACCAGAACAGAAGAAGGGGAAGTTGAAGAACTTCGCCAAAGCGAGCTAGAAACCTCAGGAACTGCATGGACTACTAAAGTAAGTAACATTAATGTTCTTATTGTCTCAACAGTACTTAGCATTCAGAATAGTCAGAACCACCAGAGTCCTCGGAGCACTATTACTGGTAGCTTAGCATCTACTCAGACAAGAAGCCTAGTCAGCTCTATGGCAGATGAAATGAAGCTCCCTATCTTTAGAGGAGATGTATCTGAAGATCCATATCAGCATTGGTTTATGTGTGAAGTCGTATGGAATATTAAAAGTATCACTGACGAAGCCATCAAGAGAACCTAGTTCAACACTACGCTAAGGGACTGCGCACTAAGATTGTACATGAAACTTGTCCAAGGTCTGGCGCAACCTAAGCCACTGAACAAGATTAAGAATGCATCGATTGCATAGTTTAAGAAACCTAAGTCGGAGACACAATGTATTACAGAGATAAAAGAGATCAAACAAAAGGTCGCATAACCTATTTGGGAGTTCGACCAGAGATTCAATACCCTAACAGGTCGATTAACATTTCAAATCCCCGATGAAAAAAACAAAGAATGGTTCATCATTGTGTTGTTACCACACATAAGAGTCCCTTTGATGCAGCAGAATATTGCATCACAGGCAGAAGCCTTGGAAATCGCCATGAAGCTTGAATCAGCACCTATGGGAGAATCGAGCTCAGGCATGAGCTAGATCATGAGTCAGCTAACCAATTTGTCTTTACAGGTCGAGGATATGAAGAAAGATAAGGGAAAAGACAAAAGGGAAGATGTCTGGTTTGTGAGATGCGGATCAGAAGGTCATGATAAGGAACATTGTCCCTTATTCCATGAGTATTTGACCTCAGGAGAGTCGAGCCCCTTGAAGCAAGTTAACCTACCCCGGTGTGATGTGTGAATAAATAGACATCACCCAGGTGAGTACTATTACATGCAGAAGTATGTTCAGACACCCACAAACTTGTACTGCACATTCTATAAATCAGTAGGGCTCGATGATCAATATTGTAGAGCTTATTATCTCATGCATGAGAGGTCGAGAGACATATACAAGATTCAAGGCAAAGTACAGCAAGAAGGAAATGCTCCATAGTACGACTCTCCAGGGAGAGGAAACTTCACTCCTCACGATGGATACAGAGGACGAGGACAAGGAGGAGGTATGGGTCGAGGCCAAGGACAAATAATCTATTATAACTGCATGCAGCCAGGACACTTAGCAAGGGATTTTCAGAACCCTTTCACAGCCTACAGTTATTGTAACTCTTTTGAGCATGTCATATGTTGGTTGTGGAGCCTGATTATATTCCTAATTTAGAGGTCTTTTACTTTCGGGCGTGTTTATACCCCATGAAATATTTACACCCCAAAAGTATGTACACTCTTCCACGCGGGGGAGTGCAGAGGGGGGGATATCCCCCCAGTTGGGGGGTCTGGGGGAAAGCGGGCCCCCAGTGGGGGTTCGAGGGCGAAGCCCCCAAAGCAAAAATTGCCTTGTAAAATTATATTGTAATTTCATTGTAAATCTGGACCGTTCATTATAAGGTCGCAGATCTAACGATATAGATTATGTTAGGGTTTTTTTCCCTAGAAGGCAACCCTCTTTTATGAGGGAAAT
>JZKD02S1058089.1:0-13268 GCA_000966675.3 Picea glauca
ATTTATTTGCAAAATGACCTATCCTACCACAGTTGAAACATTTGAAAGGTAGTTTACCTTTGTATTTCCATGATCCCTTCTTCAGTCTCTTCACAAAATTTTCTTCAATTTCATCGGGCTCGGAATCCTCATTCTTGTCTTCTTTAAATGATGCTTCTCTGGAGGTGGGTTTATCTTTAACTATTATCATTTCATATGCAGACAATGTTCCTAGAAGTTGATCAAACTCTAAGGTTTGTATATTATTAATTTTTTCTATAGCAGAGACCTTTGAGTTGAACCTATCTAGGAGATATCTCAAGATTTTTTGAACTAAAGAAGGTTCCTCAATTGTTTCACCAAGTGCTTTCATTGCATTTACCATTTCTTCTACTCTCAGAAAGTATTTTCCAACAGTTTCATCTTCCTTCATCTTCATCTATTCAAATTGTATTCTGTAGGTTTGAAGCTTGGTTTCCTTTACCTTCTCACTACCTTCATAACTGCTAAGGAGTTTATCCCACATTTCTTTGGTAGTTCCTAGGTGCATATCTTTTACGAATTTTTCTTCTACAAGGCCACTCAAGATAGCATTCATAGCCTTAGCGTTGAAGCTAAATTCTAGCTTGTCATCCTTATTAGCTAGTACAACTGTCTTTACATAACCAATATCTACCACATCCCAGACATATGTTCCTAAGGACATTATGTAGGTTCTCATTCTCACTTTCCAGAAGGCAAAGTTTGTTCCATTAAACAGAGGGGCCTTATTGGTTGAATTTCCTTCATGGCTTGACATGTTTAAGCTCTAGGATCTACCCTTAGATAAAAGGGGTCAGCTCTAATACCAATTGTTGAGCAACTGAGAGGGGGGGGGGGTGTGAATCAGTTGCTACCGTGCTTAAACAATTATTCTTATTTTAAACTCTTTACAAATCACTCCATGATAATCACAATAATGCAGGGAAATAAGTAATAGCACGTTCAACATCAGTCATGCATATGATAAACACAGAGACATATATTTCTTGAGGAAACCCATAGAGGGTAAAAACCTCTTCTTCTTTATATGATAATAATCTTTACATTCTTTACATTATCATACATATGAGCACAAACTCATAATGAGGCTGCAACCTCTATTTGGCAAGCTGCTACTTGTTGAGAGCACCGACTCTTTGGTTTCTCTAGCACAAACTAGAAGGAAGCACCATCTCCCTAGGTTTCTCTAGCACCAACTAGAAGGAAGCACCAACTCCCCAAGTGTTCTAGCACCATCTGGATGGAAGAACCAACTTCCGATCATACAGACACCAACCTGTAAAACATAGAACAACAGTTCTCCGTTGCACCACCCTGCCAACCTGGTTTCTCTAGCTGCAACCATATGGAAGCTACAACTCCCTGCTTTCAAGAACCCACTTGAACCATTGAGGACAACTATCCTCCCTAGCACCTCCCTACCACACTAAAATATAAATCTTTGTTACTAAAACTTATTATAGAGAAGTAAAGTTCTTCAACGGCTTACCAGTCTCATCGCTATTCTGCTACACTGCAATGTTATGTTTGCATCAGTGTCTTCGACACACTCCTCTACACTTTATGTCCTTCTCAATCTTATCCACTATATGCCATGTCCATTTACTGCACCATTCCTCTGCTATGCATTTCTTCTGTTGTGTTCTCACACCTTCTTCACTTGTCTATTCCCTATTACAACAACACCTCCTCTCTTCTTCCTTTTTCATTCTTATAATCTTTGTCCTCCTTGTGCATCCTCTCTGATCCTTTCTGCTGCATGCTCTGCTTGATCATCATGGTAACTCTTCAACTTCTCTGGCATTTTTCCACGCATCCATTATCAATGGGTGTTATACTGAGATTCCTCAGCTTCTCTGGAAGTTGAGACTCTTTGTCTTCTCTGTCATAGACGAGCTCATCCTCTGGCAGAAACTATCAGTTGCTTCTAGTAGTTACACTCTAGAGTGCAACAGTAGCCCTCCAATTTTATTCAATTTCATCTACACGGTTGGATTGACTTCATAGACTCTGGCGTTCATTTCTCCATTCCGCACTTTGGCATTTCGGGATCATTGTGGTGAACATTTTTTTATACTCCATGTCCCATTCCCCGAAACTATGAAATGGAGCTTGTCTGTATTAGCTCCTATCATTTTGGTCATTTCCCATTTTGGCCTTTTGTGATTTCGCATGTCACGAAATCGTATTGCGAGGCACCCATTCCATGACGCAATTTCACCTTTCGGGGTTTTGTGATTTCTCAATTCTTGTGATGAGATATCTTGATGCTCCATGTCGTGATCCCCGAAACTCAGAAATGGAGCTTGCCGATTCGATCTCTTCTATGCAAATCTTCGATCTCCAGATCAACGGTCCACGAAATGTGGTTATCAGACAACTATCCTCTACCCCAGGACTTCATCCTTCGGGAATTTGGGGGAGTGATGGAGTTAAAACTCTCGAAGAAAAAACTTATGGAGTGAGATCAGTCTTACGTCACTCAATGATGTGTCGTGACCGGAGTGGCTTCCACGTGTCACTCTAAATCATGATTTCCAACGGTCTGAAATGCCAAATCAACTTGACACTTGTCATTGTTTGATCGTGCCATGTGTCAGTGTCTTCCACCTGTCCTTTTTTATGTGGTCTGCCACATTCACCTCCTATATCTGTCGGCCCAAATTACTTCACGATTTCGCATATCGCAATTTCGACATTCTTGATGTGAATGTTCTTCACTTCCAAGTCCCACTCTGCGAAACTTCGAAATGGATTCAGATCAACTTTTTGACTTTTCCCACTTCGCAACTTCGGGATTCTTGTCGTCAGAGTCCTTGACATCTCCAACTCCCGGTATCCGAACCTTTGGTATGGATTCTTTGACATTTCACAATTTCGCATTTCGCGACTTCTGGTTTCGCGACTTTGGGACTCCTATTAGTAAGAGTTCTTGACATCCCCAACTCCCGGTATCCAAAATCATGGTATCTGTAACTGTCTCTTGCTTTTGTGATTTCATCATTTCACATTTTACGATTCCGGGACTCCTGATGATGAAGAGTTTTGACTCTTCCAACTCTCGATACTTGAAATTTTCCTCCTCCTTCCGGGATTTTTGATTTTCGCATTTTTTTATTCCAAGACTCTTGATGATGAAGAGTCTTGACTCTTCCAACTCCCGGTAACCAAAACTCCGAAATGGAGTTATTTCCTGATCTGTGAAACTCTTCAGTTATATGCCTATTTTGGGATTTCGGTATTCCGGATTTTGCAACTCCGAGACTCATGTGTTGAAGAGTCTCAACTCTTGGCTTCTCAATCTCCAGGTATCCGAAACTTCAAAAGGGAATTTATGCTTTTGATATTTTCATGAAATTATTCCTGCGCTGCTAGTCTTCCTTGTCTGCCTATTTTCCATCAAATAAACAAGCATACTCTTGCACTCTTCATGCACCTCTGCACTATCTCTTCTGAGCTTACATTGTCCCTATTTTGCCATCGCTGCATACTCTGATCGTTCCATCAATGAAAATAATACTTTCCTGTAAACATGCCAACAATAGGGTGGGCTATCCTTGAGAACCCTGCGATAAACCTTTTGTAATAACTAGCTAAACCCATGAAGGATCTAACTTTTGTCACATTCTTTGGCACTGACCATCCTCTAATGTACTCAATCTTCTTAAGGTCTACAACTATCCCATCCTTCAAAATAATATGCCCCAGGTAATGGATCTACTCCTGATAAAACGAGCACTTGCTCAACTTGGCATACAGTTGGTGCTCTCTTAGCACCTGCAACACCATCCTAAGAAGTTGTTCATGCCCTTCCTTCGACTTGGAATACAGTAGAATGTCATTAAAAAATACTATGACAAACTTTTCCAAATAATCCTTGAATACACCATTCATCAGACACATAAAAACAATGGGTTCATTTAACAACCCAAATGGCACCACTGTGAACTCGTAATGACCATACCTTATTTTAAAGGCGGTCTTGTGGATGTCTTCATCATTTATCCTTACCTACTGATATCTTGACCTTAGATCTATCTTCAAAAATATCTTTGCATCCTTCAACTGATCGAAGAGGTCATCAATCCTCGACAGTGGATACTTGTTCTTTACAATCACTTTGTTCAATTGTCTGAAATTGATACACAATCTCAACGTTCCATTTTTATTCTTCACGAATAGAACCTAGGCTCCCCAAGGTGACAAACTTGGGTGTGTTTACCCCTTCTTTAGAAGCTCTTCAAGATGCAATTGTAACTCTTTCAACTCTTGCATACTCATTTTGTAAGGAGATTTCGACACTGGAATTGCTCCAGGCATCAAATTTACAAACAAGTCAATATGTCTTTTCGAAGGTAGTCCGGGTAACACCTAAAATACATCTTCAAACTCTTTTAGTATCTCATGGTCTTCGATACCTGACACCTTATCCTTAGGTGTTTCCTCCACATGGGATGGAAATAATTGACAACCTTCTCTGTACCACTTCTTCAACTGCATTACTGAGATTTATCTGATAGCAACAACTCTAGAAATTCCTTGGACTATTTTTTGATTCCCTTCCTCATCCATGCAAGTGAATGCCTTATCACGATAGTCCAAGATGGCATGGTGTTGGTCCAACTAGTCCATCCCAATTAGACAGTCATAAGACCCTAAAGGTAGAATATTCAATTCAGCCTTTGTGCTCAGTCCATTCATGTCTACTGGACATGACTTAACCAACTTAGTGACTTTCCTCTTGGTTCCTATAGCCAACTGCACTAACCAAGATTTTTCATGTTTGCTTCTCAACAATTGAAAAGTTTCCACCACTCTAGGATCTGCATAACTATGGCTATCCCATTAATCAATTAAAATAGTAAAGGCATGGTTGTTGATCATACCTTCTACTTCATACATGTGAGATTGAAATTTAACTTGCTTGTTGTCCATGGCTGCATAGATCCTTAGTATTCTACTTCCCATGCCCTCCACTGTTTTAGCTTGTTGAACATTATGGACAACTCTCACTTTGCCATTTTTGTGGGGAAAATAGTTGTACTTATCGCTTCCCTGACAAACCCAAAAATGAATGGGTGTATGTCGTAGCCTTTGTTCCCCTACGTCAACCATTATCGGCTCTCTAAACATTGGTTCTCCTTGAGGACTATTTCTGAAAAAGGGAGGTTTGTTTCCCTTCTACCTCTGCTCTTTCTTAAACTTCTTCTGGTCATCCCAAGCCTTTCGAAAGGTAGGCTTTTCTCCTGTTGTTCGTAAAAGAATTTCTCTCTTCTTATCATTTCTTCCATGGTATTGGGTTCATCATATCGGATCTTGTCCCCAATGGAATATGACAATTCACTCAAATAACTTTCAATCTTGACAGTATCCTCTTTAATGAACATAACATACTTCATCAATTCCAAGAATGCACGTTCATACTCATCAATGGTCATGCTGTCTAGCATGAGTTCAAAGAACTCTTTCATCTTTCTGTCATAATATCTCTTAGTCAAGTACTTCTTCTCGAAATACTTTTTGAATTCCTTCCAAGTGATATCTTTCTCTCTAATGTGTTGCACTTGTACAAGTTGATCCCACTACATGGATGATTTTCCTTTCAGTTGATATATCACAATTCTTTCTTCTGCATGAAAGGAATAATTCTATAGTTGGAAATATTTTATCATGCCAAGCAACCATGTCTCGACATGTTTCTCCTTCTAATGTTCTCCATCAAACATAGGAGGCTTAATCTTGTTCATCTCTCCCTTCAATTCATCCACTCCATATATACTGATCTTTCTGGTAGGAGATGGGCTTGAACTACTATGTTTCCTTCTCTTGGAGTGACCTTGGGAGTGATGATGGTGTCTACCTACACTCCTTGACCTTATACCCTCATAAGTATGGTGACTCCCATTTCTGCTTGAGTCACTCTCCTTATCCAACTTCTTTTCTATTCTCTCTAAACTCTTTAACATCTTTATGTTAAATTCACCTTGTTTTTCCTGAACTTTTCTAAGCTTTTTGCTATCTTCTCGGTGAGTTTGGGCATCCTTTTGCAATCCTTCAATGATCTTCTTCATGTTTCCTTCCTTATCTATATATTCACCATAGTCATTGGAGTTTGATCCTTTAACTCCCAAATCAACAACCATTCATGTTGCTTCGTTCTTTGAACTGGAAGCATTCTGTGCCTTACCCATTTCTTTTCCCTCGGTGGAAACTCTAAATAGTTTTGGCACTAGTTAACCTTCTACAAACACAATGTGCAGAGAACCAGAATATTTCAGGTCATTATTCCTTAACAATTCCCACAACATTCATAAACAACTTGATTCAAGAAATGTTCAGTTTCCATGAATTTTATGAGTTCTTCTTGGCTCTGTAGTGCACTCAGGCCTTAGTCCTTTTCTCTTAGTTTCCAAACCCACGTGACCAAGGGCATGACCAAGAGTTAGGTCTCAAGGTTATCTAATAAGAACTTCGAGGTTTCGGGTTTTGGGGTTTTGGTCCTGGAGGCTCTCATCCTCGCTTCCCTCTCCAACTCCCAACTTTTGAACTTCCAACCTTTCTAGCCATCGGGCCCACAACAAAGTTGTCACCAGCCAGGGTGGTGACAAGTGTTTCTCTTAAGAAGGTCCACGTTACTCTAGGCGATGCCATCCAACCCCACTGCTTCTATTTTTTCCTTTGAGACCCACTGGCACATGGCACATATCCCATGTGTCCTCGTCCATTCCAGTGGTGTCATCCTGACTCACTATTTTGTCTCATCGGAAATTTTCTATTTCGGGATTTGGGAGTTTGTGCGTCAATACTTCTGACTTCTCCCGGTTCCCGAAATGCCGAAATTCTTCCTGGACAATTAACAGTCAAGATATCTCCTTGATCAATGGCTGCAGTTTTATTCTACCTCTATTCCTCCTGAGCTTTGTGACAGGCCAAGTAACTCTGTGGCACTCAGAGACAATCTAAGGTTCGAAATTAGTCCTCCAGACATAAGTTCCTCTTGAAACCTTGGGTTGAAAGACCACTTATCTGGCCCATCTATGCTCAATCTTGAAACTATGGCTCTCATACCATATTGTAACGTCCTTGGCCACTAATCCACTTGTCAAGCGATGCTACCATGCGAAACGTTCTCATACTTATATATATAATATGCGTATTAAATCTAATTAACAGATCTAATCAAACAATAGAGAGTAAGCACATGATTATTGCTAATATACATCATCAAGGACATTAACAATAAATCATATGTGCAATAGAATACATGATAACATATAAGCATCACATGCATGCAAAACATAATATTAAGTACAAACTGATACTTATCTTTGAAACTGTGGTAATTCCACCAACCATGTGCAGACCTTCCACGAAACTCCCAGCCTTAGACCTCACTGTTCATCACACTCAACATTCGGTCACCCCCGATCTGGGACTAAGCTCCTCCCAAGGTAAGGGAATGCTAGACTAGGATGAAGTTACAGGAAAAACTGCACAAAAAAAGCGGAAGGATTCTCCTCAGGATCCTTCTTACGCCCACTACTCACAGACTCTCATTCCTCGCATCCATGTTTTGCCCAGAAGTATACACCTTCACAAGATCAGTCCATAGGTGCTTCACCTCCTTCTCTAGGCCTTGACAACAGGCCAGATCAGGAATTCACAGAGCTTTGTAGTTGGCCTTGGACTATCTCTAAGAGAAAATCACTTCCCAACAACCTCTCTCACCTGCCTCTTCAACCAATTTTTAACTCAATTCCCGTAAGGTGAAGATAACAGCCACAACCACTAGTCAATTCCACTTAGGACACACATAAGACAACAAACCAAAGGTGGTTTGGGTATGGACTCTACTCTGCAAGAGCAATTAGGCTCGGCTGATAGAACAAATAGGTGACACAGCTCAATCAATGGAGAGGACGAACATAGACTTCTATCGTTCGGACCAAGGTGAATCGACTTTCCAAAAAACCATCATAGGCTTCCCACCCCAAGCTGCATGAGGCATACCAAACATAGACGAAGAGCTTCCCTCGGTTTAAACAACTCACAGTGGAATGGAGGACGAACCCCCTCCACGGTTCTTTCTTTGGGTTAAATTGCATGTGCCAGGGCAGACACATCTCGCCCATGAGGCTACATGCGCTCCATAGCATGCGTTCCCTTTTTCACACGTTCCCCTTCTAGGAGCTTAGGATAAAAACATACGTTACTCATAATTGTGGGAATAATAATAAATTATTATTCCCAAGGACTTATGTTCCTAAGCTTAGCCCCTAGGCTCAACACTTAGCCTCTCTTTCCAACCTTTCAGCCCCTTTTACCTTGTGGAAGCTTAGTCCCCCATCACTCTTTCTTCGTGGTCAGTCTGTACGCAACAATGTTTATTCTTTATTAATGTTCTGCATATTACATTTACAAAAATAGGCTCTTGGCCTTAACACTTAGGATCTCTGGCCTAATAAACAAATAATCCTACCAACTTTTCAATACTTGGCTCACCAGCCTACAAAACATGATTTACAATTCATAAACATGATTACAACAGGGCTCATCCTTGGGGATATTACAATATGCAACTTTCATCAATTTTCTCTTGTGCTGATCAGTCTGCCACTTTGCCTTTGGATCCATCGATCCATGTCTACCTTGGCTCTCAGCTTTCTTAAAAGAAATATAAGAAAACCTTAACACCAATTCATGTATAAAAAACTCACGCTCATGTATAAAAACTCACATATAAAAAACTCACACTTCCCCACAAAGGCAACATACAACACCCTTCATACAATATCGTTCACGATTTCTCACATAGAAAGCGAATATGATTTCAACACAGAAAACAAAACTGTATTCACTTCTTCCACGCAAAATGCCTTCTACGTTGTCAAATTTTGAAGAGCACCAGATCTGATTTTCTCACGGCCCTCCTTGCAAGCTCATGACTCAGAAAATGGGGCTCTCACTATGTATCACATCCCTTCTCCTTTCCTTCATAGAAAATAAACTCACGCTTCCCACAAACTTAGACTTCCCAAAGAAAATGGTCGACGTTCTTTGGACTCATGAAAGGCAACGCTAGCGTTGTTTCACTATGGAAGGGGGAGCGGTAGTCAGAGCTTGCAACGCTCTGTGAGTGTGGAAGGGGGAGCGTTAGCGCCCTAACAGTCTTAGATGCCTACACCGGGTGCGCGAGGGATCTGAAAATTTTGATTTCACAAGTGTGAGAGCGTCGACATGCCTCTAACAATATATAGGGAGCGTTGATGATCTTTCTACTCAATCAATTCAAGATCTTGCACCAAGGATCTGATTCTCACGAATCTTGCCTCAGGGATCTCCAACGTCGCCCTGATACCAACTTAGAATTAGGAGAAACCACACCAGAATGTCGCTTTGATACCATCTTAGAATTAGGAGAAACCACACCAGTAAGTCTACGCTCACAATCTAGTATTCAATGAAGAGAGATTACATGATAATATAGGAATCCAATCTACTTAATCGGTTACAACAAACAATAGGAAAATAAGATCTATATTAAACATTAGTAGAATTTGTCTACATAACTAAGTCTTGCTCCATTATTTCCAAGTTTAATCACAACATCATGCACATACATCAAATTTATTAAAAAAATTAAATTAATCACATCATACACATACATTAAAAAAAAAAACATAAAAATTTCATTCACATACATCAAAATTTCTTACAAATGGCATGAAAATTTGTTACATATATCAAAATTTCCAAACTTTGATGCACATACGAAAAAAAAAAAAAAATTACATCAAAATTTGTTACCGATGGCAGTGTTCTATTTGTAATGGACAGACTGCGAAACTAAAGAGACTTTCCCTTAAAAGAACAGCTTCAGCCTAATAAAAGTTTATTACATACATTAAATAACATTTGCACGGCAAAGACTAAGAAACTAAAGAGACTTTCCCTTAAAAGAACAGCTTCAGCCTAATAAAAGTTTATTACATACATTAAATAACATTTACACGGCAAATCTGTTCATATCGTATTTACAGGCCTGAAGCAGTCTCCTCTCCCGCAGGAGGATGCTGCTCCAGCGAGCAAAAGAAAGTGGCAGAAATTCAGTAAATCTCTAAACACCTTAGCGTAGTTCCAAGAATCTAAACACTTGTTGAATGATAATTCAACAAAAACGCCAAGTGATTTTACACATACATAGATGACTAACCAGAAGCTAACAAATATTTCGGAGAAATAGCAACGTAATTATATATACATAAGTGCTGCTTGTCAGAGAGCTCTCATAATCAATTATTAGTTTCAGTGCAATGTCCTTTTCGATACCGGTCGCGATTGCATCCATAATGGTCGCAATTGCAACCCTGACGCGGGTAGTCGTACGGAGACGGGTAGTTGGACGTGTTGTTTCCGTCCGCCAACAATATCCTCCCCTCCTCTACCATTTCATCTTCCTGCAACCGATAAGCACACACAAATATACATCCCTTCCTGATTTATCAAACCAAAGTCTAAATATTCAAGTATTATACAATATTATAGACAACAAGCTAAAAAGCCCTCTCCCCACCTCCGTTAGTACTGACTGCGATTCAACAACTCCAAGTCCTTGAGTGGATGTTCCTTGTCGGTTCGCATCCTGCTGGCAAGAATCTGTAACAGCCAGTCAGAACAAATTATACGGGCATCAGCACAATTCTCTTTCAAAACCAGCCTTTTGGCGTAAATATTTTTCGGTTGTGTATGTATGCATGTAGTACTCACTCTCTCTGGACGTACCCAATAATAAAGCTCGGCGGGGGGCCTTTTTGATTGCCTCCATCGATCCCACGAGACAGACGAAAGCCAAAAATAGTAACCAACACTGGATTCTCGTACCGGAAGCCATGTTATGCTGTGCGTTTTCTGCGCTCTCGGAAGAGAATGCATGGCGATATATAGAAACAATGTGTGGCTGTGCGAGAGAACGAGGGGTCACAAACGCACAGATCAAGCACACAGTTGGCGTAGGGGTTGTTGGTAAAACGCCAAAATAAGTTCAAAGAGGGATAGCTCTCCAAAGCGTGTTAAAGGAGACTAAATGATCTAGCATAGCACAGTCGCACTGCATTATTAGGTACATGAGAAGCCCAAAGGAACAGGTCTGTATGAGAGGTTTGGATTACGTTTTATCTAAAACTTTGGTAAAACGAATGGGAAGATAAGAAAATGCTATAATGGAAATACATTGCGGTTTTATTATTCTATAAATAATCATTGTTCCAAGTCATAAATCAAAGTGGGATGTGAGAGCCCACTAACAAGCTTGCTCCTTTGGCCCCGCCACCATGGAAAATTTGTCGCATAATATTCTTTATTTACAATGGTATACTTCACTCGTTCACTTATCTATGTTCAATTTTACCATTTATATGTATGATAATTACAAGCATATATGTATGATAATTACAAGCATATGTTTTTAGTACCTAAGAGAAAATATTTGGAAATGTTTTTCATCTTCAATGCTCTTAGTGTGAGAAAGATGGAAAATTACTACATTTTAAGGTGTTTTCAGAATTATCCAATACTCAATTTCATTATGTAACTAGTGACACTTTGTTCACTATATTTTTAGAATTATCCAACACTTAGTTTCACTATGTAGCTAGTGAGAGTTTGTTCTTATTTTAGCAATGTTGATTTTCTTCTTTACATTTCTCAAATTAAGAAGTACTTTTGATATTCTAACATATGATTGACCACCTTCTTATAATATCTTAGTTTCTTTTTATCTACTAATTCTTTATCACACCACATATTTTTCTTATACCAATCACCAGTTATTTTAAGGTGTTGAAAGTTTTGGACTTCCTAAAATAGAAATATCAAAATTCTCTTTGTTGTTGCCCTTTCGCATGAATAACATTAAAAACAACAACTTCGTCCTTAATTTACTCGTTAACCTATGTTTATGTAAATGACCACCTTTGTATGCATTATCTAAACCATGGACATGGTCAACGATTTAGTCTAGTTCATAAATTAGATTTCAATGTGATTTTTTACAATTTTTTATTTTATTTAATAAAAAATAAGTCTAATTAAGATTTATCACTTGTTTAAGTTATCATAATAATAAATCTTATATTTTGTATAAAAGAACATAAAAAAAGTTATCCTAATTACAAATTTATAAGTTTATAAAATTTGTTTTATGTTTTATTAAAGATGTGATGTTATAATTACCTTGAAGATTAAAATTTCGTTATTGTATTTATAATTGCAAGATGTGAGGTTACACTTACTCTCAATACTAATATTTGTCAATACAATATTATTGTGATGATTTGCTTCTTTGAATTTTCTTAAAGTTGTTGACTCCTTTCTTCTTTAAGGATGGACTAAGAGAGCCTTCATATCGTCCCATTCCTTTTCACTCGCTTTTTTAGTGCTTTTTTATTTATTTTTTATATATTTGGGTTGTTTATGAATTAAGGTTTTTATATGTTTTTAGGAACGTGGACGTGAATTAGGGGTTTGCTTTAAAACATGATTTGGCATTGTTATTGATTATTTCTTTTCTTTAATTGTTGTGTATTTAAGTATGTGATCGTTTTATGGTTTAGGAATGGTTTGGATTTAATTGATTTATCTCATTTAAATGTGTTTTTTGAAAAACCATGGTTGAAATATTTAGGAAAGAGAGTTTTCTTGATTTAAAAAATAATATTTTTAGATTGGACATTTTTTTTGTTCTTGAAATATTTGGATTTTTAAATTTGCATTATTTTTCTTAAAATTTAGTTATCAATTTTTTGAATTTTTTTTCTTTTAAATATAAATTAATTTGGAATTAGATTTGTTCAGAGCACGTCGGAAGAACCACAGTGACGGAATTAGATTTTTTATTTTTATTTTTATTCTTGTTTCTATTACAATCTTTATACACTGATATCATGAAGAACTCTTTATATATATATATATATATATATATTGATTATTTTTAAAATAAAATGAAAGGAGAGATATTACAATAAATTTTGTTAGAAACATAAAAATACAACAATACATCATTTTTATTAATGAAAGAAATGTACAGAGTGTAAGACTTACTAGAATGGTAACAACTTTATCTCCGAGAAGAGAGCTCATGGCTACGCTCATTCACAAGAAGATCAGTACAATAAGGCTCTGAAGACCTTTTTACAATAAACATGAATGTCACAACCCTAGACATTCAAAAACCTAACCCTAGGAGAAAG
>JZKD02S1058122.1:0-13268 GCA_000966675.3 Picea glauca
TCCAATGATCTTGCCTGATGATTTTCAAGGGATGCTATTTCTTCCTATCTTTTTCTCTATTTTTTTTGGGTGTCATACTTGTTGATTTTCCCACGGGTTGGAATTTTTCTTGGTGGAATTTTTGTTGTGCCTTGTTTTTTCCATGGTGAGAATCCTATGCTTCTTACCATGTTATTTGGGCTTACCCCCATAACTTTTATTGGAGTTCACTTGTCAAGATTGTGAGTCTTGATATGTTTTAGTTGTATGATTCTTCTAATTGTGGTTCAAAGTTGCAAGTCGGAATGCCCCCAAATGTTGGCTATAAATATGGTCATGGTCCCAATTCTTCATAAATTGGGCTTAACATCCATAGTATACATTCCATTAAAACATCAAAACATTTTATCCTAACTGTAATAAAAAAAACATATAGACATAAAGAAAACACATCCGAGTCAATCACAACACAATTTATAATGGGAAAACCTTAATGTGAGGGAAAAGCCCACTCTTCAACAATGGGACAATTTGTCAAATTTTTTTAATAAAAAACCCTTAACTTTCCATATTCATCATTTAAGTAGGCATCAAACAACTATGACTACTTCAAATCATCAATTATACATAACAAACCAAAAACCACATCACCTATGTCTATACCTCCTATTCTACCTTCGATATCCCTTTACTTACACATATACATTCTATTGAATTACTTAGTTATTCAATAACCAAGCAAATCCCTTCTTTGTGATTGCTTTGTCCGACATGGATTTACTTGGTTGGTGATAGTTGGTAATTACTTCCAACAATTCTTAAACTAGCAAAACTTCCTATCATGCGCTATGTTATTTTCTCCATGGTAGTATTTCTTTTAATTGACTAATAATCTTTTAGCCTTCTCTCTTGGAAGAACAAGTAGTGTCACATGAAAATACATCTCTTCTCGCCCAATATATAATAAATAGATGAGAATTATTCATGGGAACTTTGGGGATGGAAACTCACGAATATGGCTTTCCTTCTCTCTTGTCATTTTTTTTTACTATATTTCTCTTTGTTTGCTCTTCATTTGTTTTATAGGCTTCAAATTACAGATTTGATGGAGGCATGGCTACTCTTATCTTATTTTCATTTCTATAGTCGTGACCCTACTTTCTCGGTCTTTCTGTTGTTATTGGTCGCCTCCCCTTCCGTGGCTCGACCCTTTGTACTTGGGCGTGACCTCCTTTGTGGGCACAACCCTTTTCCTTTCATGGCCAAACGGAGGTGAAGGGTCCACGCAAATAGAAACTGTATTTACCTCAAATACATGGATCATGGAACATAAGAATGGGTGAAATGGGTTAAGGTACTAGTAATTAAATATATAATAGAGTTTTTCATTTATAATATCAATCTAGTGAATGAAGTAATTATGTCTCCAATATCATATATGTGCTTTTCTTCCAACCATCTATGAATAATGGAATAAGTTTCAAAAACATGTCCCTTGTCACTAACCTTCATAATTGCAATTGTTGAGGAGAGAGTTGATAGCTTCACAAGTTGAGTCGTCATTGTCGACTAAGAGAACTTTTTCCACTTTTTAATTTATAGGTTTTATAATTTTATGCAATTTTTTTTCTCTATAATTGCATTTGAATAAAACTTCTATTATTGTTGTATTAGCTTTTAGCTTAGTGATCAACTTTGACTTGGTCTTGTTGTATTAGCTTTTATCTTAGTAATCGATTTTGATGGGGTCTTGTTGTAATGTGACATTTATTTTAAAATTTAAAGTCAATCTAATAGGTATAACATTAAGTAATTATGGGTTTTTTCAAGGAGGATATATCTAAGAATATATGATAAATATTTTAGATTTTTAATAGTGATGTATTGTGTATTCATGGTTATAGTATAGGAGACAAATACCATTTAAGTGGTTGTTTGTTGGGTATTTCTACATTGTGCATGCATGTGTGCGCAGGAACATGGAATTCTAAACAATTATTATTCATATTATTAACAACGAAGTCATTTGATCATAATAATACATGTGTCAAAGATGTAGTTTTGAGAATAATGATTCATTCTCAAAGACCTCATTGCACTATGCTCTTCACTCTCAAGCTTGCTTAGGCAATTGAATAATTAAATTCTCTAGACCAACGTACGAGAGCACCCTAGTCTCCTCACTCTCGGGCTTGCCCATGGAATTGGCTAATTCAATTCTCCCTACCATCCGAAGAGACCACTCCAAAGTTTCAACTATTTTAGCTCGTCACTTGGATATGTGAATAAGGATGCAATCATGCAATGTATAAGGTGGTCACATAGGAGTGGAACCACAAACTAACATATTGTGTGATTGGATACAACATTGATAGTCCACTTGCTTAACCTTCCATTGCCCCTTTTGTGTCATTGAACAACTTTGTGGGTGGGTGTGGGTATGTGCACAAATAAAGTCGAATACATCAACACTGGTGCTTTTGAATTTATTCTAAGACTATAAAATCTCCTCTTATCTCCCCCCACTCTCTCTCCCTTCTCCACTCTCATAAATCAAATTCTCGATAAAAAAATGATCAATCACCTTACTCCTTTTTTTTATGTTTTATATATAACTCGGTAAAATAATAACATTTTGTGATGTTACTCATCGCCCTTCATCAACCTCTTAACTACTATCAACTCTATGCACATCATCATACCTCCATCCTCTCCTCTTTCACATAATTTTATGTAATTGTTCAAATATAAGATTAAATATACTTTACAACCAAGCTTGTAAAGTGACATCATTAACTCTAATCTATAATAAAATGTGTAACATAGACACACATGTATGTATGTATGCATGTACACGCATATATGTGTGTCGATTAGTGGTTGGGACAATGATGTAGGTGGAAACATGAAGCCACCCACAACTTCCATTAGCTTAGAAATGGTCCTACACCTTGCCAATTCTACAACAGTTTTGCATGCCTTGAATTTTTGGCCTATTTTTTAGGAGCATCCCATCCATTTTTGACAATTAACATACCCTACCAATAATATATTGGTAGGTCAACCAAACACATGAGCCTGGAATAAGCTTTGTAACCGTTCAAGAAACACCCTAAACATAGGTTATATGTAGTTTAAGTTACAAACCCGGGAAGTTGATGTATCAACTAGGCTCCTTAGGGCCCACATTCCTTTTGCCACCTCATTTCTTAGGGTTAGGGTTTTGGATCTTAGGGTTTCTGCCTATTAGGCTATTATAGTTTATGTTAAAAGACAATTTCAATGTCTTGTAATTAGCTTTTTGTGAATGAGTGTAGATGACAAATCTCTTTTTCGGAGATAAGATACCACCATTCTGTCCAATTTGTATTGCTTTGCATGTTACAATGTTTTTCCCATTTCATTCATGAAGAGAGTTTGAGTTTCATTGTATTACTATGCTTTTTATAATATATGTATGTTATTTCTATCTTCATTTCATTCTCAACATAATCTAGATCAGTGGTATCAAAGAAATCCACTCTTTGTTGTTTTTTCATGCATGTTCTTGACATGGTTAGGGTATAGAGAGTTTGGCCTCGAACTAATCAAGCCCGGAGAAGAATTCCATTGCTGGACCTAGCGACCACCCATGGTGGAAAAAATAAAGATGATGGAGTAAGATATCATATAAGGATGTTGCTTGAGGAATCTCTCGCATGACATAGGAACAAGATGATGGATAATTTCACCTAGATCCTTTAATGACTCTGAATAGTGATGGAGGCACCTTCTACAAGTAGTCACTTCAAAGGTATGATGCCCTTCAAGGTATAAGTTAACTTTGGCATTCCTTTTCTTGAAGGTAAGATAGACATATATTATTTGGAGAAATGGTTAAGTTTGCTAGAGGGATATTGCCCTATTCAAAAAATTTCCAATAGTGAGAATATCACCTTCATGCTCCTTAAGTCCCTTCCCCATCTCAAAAAATGGTGGGACACTTACTGTGTGCAACATGTTGAAGTTGAATTTGAATAATTCATGAAGAATTTGGGACAAAACCAACTTGGGTGGATTTTGTTGATGCCCTCGAGGAGGAATTCTATGTTGTTGGAAACTATGATGACTAATACATGAGATGGACAACTTTGCGCAAGATATACTAGGCAATGCCAAAGTGCACCTATAATTTCTACCTTTCATTTCAAGCTAAGTAGCAAGGACTCCAATTGGAACTTGGTTATAAAATACTATAGTGGCTTGCACATGTACATAAAAAAAATGGGGGTTTTGGACATGTCTTCACTAGGAGTTTCTTATTGGTATATTGTCAAGATTGAGAAAAAATTTTAGTAGAATATTAAGAGGGAGTTTATGTTTGCAAATAAAAAACAACAAAATAATGGTAAAGGCGGCCCTAACTGTATAGAAAAGAAAAGGGCGAGGATATCCAACCTTAAGACAACCAATCCAAGATTCACACAAATAAGAGTATTTAGAAGTCGAATAAGGACACTAGAAAGTGGTGTGAGATTGATAAAATCCCTTGGAACAACACTGATGAATGTTGTTCCAAACTATTGTTGTTGGTCGAGTTGAAATCCTTAAAATTTGATTTTCACTTAAACTTCAATTTTGAGTCAGATAAGGGAAAATGGATCATTAACATGGAACCCAATGTTACCATGGATACTGCAAAGGTATAACTAGAGGAACTAGATGAGTCGAGGGAATGTGAGAACCTCTTCCATTCACAGATGTGGGTGAAGGGGACTCCATTGCATTTCATTGTTGATAATGGCCACCATAAGAACCTCATCTCAATATAGGTTGTTAATAAGTTTAATTTTTTAACAACACCACACCTACAACCATACACCATCGATTTCTTGAGCCAATGATGAGACAATTGAGTTCGTTAGCAATGTTGCTCAGACTACCACATCAAGCTCTTCAAATATGAGGTACTATGTGATGTTGTCTCGAAGTTTGTGATGTTGTTTTAGGAAAACCATATATGTGGAAGCATCATGTTGTTCATGAGACTAGGCCCCATAGTTCCATTATTATTTTGGGAGGTCATCTCCATCAGGTACTAGAGGTAGCCCCAACTACCATAGTATTTTTTACCATAGCTAAGCAATGTAGGAAGGTAATCTCTTAGACTTGGATATTTTTCCTTTTCATGGTTTTGTTAGAAGGAGAATGGGAGGTCACCATGACTACCAAGGCCTCTATAAGGGATCTCTCTACATAGAAGAAGTAGGTAGATAATATGTTGGAAGAATACAAATATATCTTCACCTCACTTGCAGGGGTGTGATTGCACTGTCAGGTAAAGCATGCAATTTATTTGACACTTGGTACACTTCTACCTAATGACCCAATATATAGACACTCTCTTCTAGAAAAGGTGGAGATCAATTCTATATCAAAAAGATAATACAAAAAGAACACATTTGACCAAGCTCCTCATTTCTTAGGAGCTTGATTATGCTTGGAATGTACATAACTAGTAGAAACAATGATTATTGAGCAATTATTCAAGAAATATAAACTTCAGAAAAGTAAATAAGAGGAGATTATATATAAATTGTAGAATCTAACCCTTGTATTGATAATCCAAAAAAGAGAGAGAAATTTTCATGGGCCTCTTCGAGGTGGAAACCTTCTTTGAACAGAGCCCCAATACAATAAGAACTCTTGACAAAACCTTCCATAGTCTACTAGCTCTATAAATAATTTATCTCTAGTAAAAATATAACTATGTGTGCTCCTACCACAAATGAGCACCAAACACCTTAGAGTGTCTTATATAATAAAGAGCACCCTTTTACATTGAGTAACCACCAACTAACTATCTAATGGGTATTATTCAAAGAATATGGTCTTGTACATTAATTACTAACTCTTAAGTAACCCCAAAGTAGGGAGGTTAGGGTAGGGCCCTAACATGCCCTCCCCCTTAAAGAGAAGTATTGTCCTCAAGGCCGAAGGTGTGAAAACTATTGTTAAATAATCAATGGATCCTACGTGGTATCATTTGGTTGCATATCCTTCCATTAGAATAGGACCTCACAAATTTTGTGATGGACAAGTAGACATTCTCTTGTGGCTAGTATTACCTCTATCTATAAACAAATGGAACCCTCTTCATCAATTTATATAAGGTTGATTTGAACTCAGAAATTTGGCCCCACAACCTTCTTAAAATAGAATAGATTAAAATTTGGGTGAATCTTGGAGTGAGTTGGAAGAGCCAATTGATAGGCCACTAGTCCAATGCATTGGAGTATCTAATAGGGGCCATATATTTTTGGTTCTAGCTTATGGGATCCCTTGTCTTTGAGAGAGGACAACTTATAGGGTTGGCGATGAAGGAACACATGATNTCCAATGATCTTGCCTGATGATTTTCAAGGGATGCTATTTCTTCCTATCTTTTTCTCTATTTTTTTTGGGTGTCATACTTGTTGATTTTCCCACGGGTTGGAATTTTTCTTGGTGGAATTTTTGTTGTGCCTTGTTTTTTCCATGGTGAGAATCCTATGCTTCTTACCATGTTATTTGGGCTTACCCCCATAACTTTTATTGGAGTTCACTTGTCAAGATTGTGAGTCTTGATATGTTTTAGTTGTATGATTCTTCTAATTGTGGTTCAAAGTTGCAAGTCGGAATGCCCCCAAATGTTGGCTATAAATATGGTCATGGTCCCAATTCTTCATAAATTGGGCTTAACATCCATAGTATACATTCCATTAAAACATCAAAACATTTTATCCTAACTGTAATAAAAAAAACATATAGACATAAAGAAAACACATCCGAGTCAATCACAACACAATTTATAATGGGAAAACCTTAATGTGAGGGAAAAGCCCACTCTTCAACAATGGGACAATTTGTCAAATTTTTTTAATAAAAAACCCTTAACTTTCCATATTCATCATTTAAGTAGGCATCAAACAACTATGACTACTTCAAATCATCAATTATACATAACAAACCAAAAACCACATCACCTATGTCTATACCTCCTATTCTACCTTCGATATCCCTTTACTTACACATATACATTCTATTGAATTACTTAGTTATTCAATAACCAAGCAAATCCCTTCTTTGTGATTGCTTTGTCCGACATGGATTTACTTGGTTGGTGATAGTTGGTAATTACTTCCAACAATTCTTAAACTAGCAAAACTTCCTATCATGCGCTATGTTATTTTCTCCATGGTAGTATTTCTTTTAATTGACTAATAATCTTTTAGCCTTCTCTCTTGGAAGAACAAGTAGTGTCACATGAAAATACATCTCTTCTCGCCCAATATATAATAAATAGATGAGAATTATTCATGGGAACTTTGGGGATGGAAACTCACGAATATGGCTTTCCTTCTCTCTTGTCATTTTTTTTTACTATATTTCTCTTTGTTTGCTCTTCATTTGTTTTATAGGCTTCAAATTACAGATTTGATGGAGGCATGGCTACTCTTATCTTATTTTCATTTCTATAGTCGTGACCCTACTTTCTCGGTCTTTCTGTTGTTATTGGTCGCCTCCCCTTCCGTGGCTCGACCCTTTGTACTTGGGCGTGACCTCCTTTGTGGGCACAACCCTTTTCCTTTCATGGCCAAACGGAGGTGAAGGGTCCACGCAAATAGAAACTGTATTTACCTCAAATACATGGATCATGGAACATAAGAATGGGTGAAATGGGTTAAGGTACTAGTAATTAAATATATAATAGAGTTTTTCATTTATAATATCAATCTAGTGAATGAAGTAATTATGTCTCCAATATCATATATGTGCTTTTCTTCCAACCATCTATGAATAATGGAATAAGTTTCAAAAACATGTCCCTTGTCACTAACCTTCATAATTGCAATTGTTGAGGAGAGAGTTGATAGCTTCACAAGTTGAGTCGTCATTGTCGACTAAGAGAACTTTTTCCACTTTTTAATTTATAGGTTTTATAATTTTATGCAATTTTTTTTCTCTATAATTGCATTTGAATAAAACTTCTATTATTGTTGTATTAGCTTTTAGCTTAGTGATCAACTTTGACTTGGTCTTGTTGTATTAGCTTTTATCTTAGTAATCGATTTTGATGGGGTCTTGTTGTAATGTGACATTTATTTTAAAATTTAAAGTCAATCTAATAGGTATAACATTAAGTAATTATGGGTTTTTTCAAGGAGGATATATCTAAGAATATATGATAAATATTTTAGATTTTTAATAGTGATGTATTGTGTATTCATGGTTATAGTATAGGAGACAAATACCATTTAAGTGGTTGTTTGTTGGGTATTTCTACATTGTGCATGCATGTGTGCGCAGGAACATGGAATTCTAAACAATTATTATTCATATTATTAACAACGAAGTCATTTGATCATAATAATACATGTGTCAAAGATGTAGTTTTGAGAATAATGATTCATTCTCAAAGACCTCATTGCACTATGCTCTTCACTCTCAAGCTTGCTTAGGCAATTGAATAATTAAATTCTCTAGACCAACGTACGAGAGCACCCTAGTCTCCTCACTCTCGGGCTTGCCCATGGAATTGGCTAATTCAATTCTCCCTACCATCCGAAGAGACCACTCCAAAGTTTCAACTATTTTAGCTCGTCACTTGGATATGTGAATAAGGATGCAATCATGCAATGTATAAGGTGGTCACATAGGAGTGGAACCACAAACTAACATATTGTGTGATTGGATACAACATTGATAGTCCACTTGCTTAACCTTCCATTGCCCCTTTTGTGTCATTGAACAACTTTGTGGGTGGGTGTGGGTATGTGCACAAATAAAGTCGAATACATCAACACTGGTGCTTTTGAATTTATTCTAAGACTATAAAATCTCCTCTTATCTCCCCCCACTCTCTCTCCCTTCTCCACTCTCATAAATCAAATTCTCGATAAAAAAATGATCAATCACCTTACTCCTTTTTTTTATGTTTTATATATAACTCGGTAAAATAATAACATTTTGTGATGTTACTCATCGCCCTTCATCAACCTCTTAACTACTATCAACTCTATGCACATCATCATACCTCCATCCTCTCCTCTTTCACATAATTTTATGTAATTGTTCAAATATAAGATTAAATATACTTTACAACCAAGCTTGTAAAGTGACATCATTAACTCTAATCTATAATAAAATGTGTAACATAGACACACATGTATGTATGTATGCATGTACACGCATATATGTGTGTCGATTAGTGGTTGGGACAATGATGTAGGTGGAAACATGAAGCCACCCACAACTTCCATTAGCTTAGAAATGGTCCTACACCTTGCCAATTCTACAACAGTTTTGCATGCCTTGAATTTTTGGCCTATTTTTTAGGAGCATCCCATCCATTTTTGACAATTAACATACCCTGCCAATAATATATTGGTAGGTCAACCAAACACATGAGCCTAGAATAAGCTTTGTAACCGTTCAAGAAACACCCTAAACATAGGTTATATGTAGTTTAAGTTACAAACCTGGGAAGTTGATGTATCAACTAGGCTCCTTAGGGCCCACATTCCTTTTGCCACCTCATTTCTTAGGGTTAGGGTTTTGGCTCTTAGGGTTTCTGCCTATTAGGCTATTATAGTTTATGTTAAAAGACAATTTCAATGTCTTGTAATTAGATTTTTGTGAATGAGTGTAGATGACAAATCTCTTTTTCAGAGATAAGATACCACCATTCTGTCCAATTTGTATTGCTTTGCATGTAACAATGTTTTTCCCATTTCATTCGTGAAGAGAGTTTGAGTTTCATTGTATTACTATGCTTTTTATAATATATGTATGTTATTTCTATCTTCATTTCATTCTCAGCATAATCTAGATCAGTGGTATCAAAGAAATCCACTCTTTGTTGTTTTTTCATGCATGTTCTCGACATGGTTAGGGTATAGAGAGTTTGGCCTCGAACTAATCAAGCCTGGAGAAGACTTCCATTGCTAGACCTAGCGACCACCCATGGTGGAAAAAATAAAGATGATGGAGTAAGATATCATATAAGGATGTTGCTTGAGGAATCTCTCGCATGACATAGGAACAAGATGATGGATAATTTCACCTAGATCCTTTAATGACTCTGAATAGTGATGGAGGCACCTTCTACAAGTAGTCACTTCAAAGGTATGATGCCCTTCAAGGTATAAGTTAACTTTGGCATTCCTTTTCTTGAAGGTAAGATAGACATATATTATTTGGAGAAATGGTTAAGTTTGCTAGAGGGATATTGCCCTATTCAAAAAATTTCCAATAGTGAGAATATCACCTTCATGCTCCTTAAGTCCCTTCCCCATCTCAAAAAATGGTGGGACACTTACTGTGTGCAACATGTTGAAGTTGAATTTGAATAATTCATGAAGAATTTGGGACAAAACCAACTTGGGTGGATTTTGTTGATGCCCTCGAGGAGGAATTCTATGTTGTTGGAAACTATGATGACTAATACATGAGATGGACAACTTTGCGCAAGATATACTAGGCAATGCCAAAGTGCACCTATAATTTCTACCTTTCATTTCAAGCTAAGTAGCAAGGACTCCAATTGGAACTTGGTTATAAAATACTATAGTGGCTTGCACATGTACATAAAAAAAATGGGGGTTTTGGACATGTCTTCACTAGGAGTTTCTTATTGGTATATTGTCAAGATTGAGAAAAAATTTTAGTAGAATATTAAGAGGGAGTTTATGTTTGCAAATAAAAAACAACAAAATAATGGTAAAGGCGGCCCTAACTGTATAGAAAAGAAAAGGGCGAGGATATCCAACCTTAAGACAACCAATCCAAGATTCACACAAATAAGAGTATTTAGAAGTCGAATAAGGACACTAGAAAGTGGTGTGAGATTGATAAAATCCCTTGGAACAACACTGATGAATGTTGTTCCAAACTATTGTTGTTGGTCGAGTTGAAATCCTTAAAATTTGATTTTCACTTAAACTTCAATTTTGAGTCAGATAAGGGAAAATGGATCATTAACATGGAACCCAATGTTACCATGGATACTGCAAAGGTATAACTAGAGGAACTAGATGAGTCGAGGGAATGTGAGAACCTCTTCCATTCACAGATGTGGGTGAAGGGGACTCCATTGCATTTCATTGTTGATAATGGCCACCATAAGAACCTCATCTCAATATAGGTTGTTAATAAGTTTAATTTTTTAACAACACCACACCTACAACCATACACCATCGATTTCTTGAGCCAATGATGAGACAATTGAGTTCGTTAGCAATGTTGCTCAGACTACCACATCAAGCTCTTCAAATATGAGGTACTATGTGATGTTGTCTCGAAGTTTGTGATGTTGTTTTAGGAAAACCATATATGTGGAAGCATCATGTTGTTCATGAGACTAGGCCCCATAGTTCCATTATTATTTTGGGAGGTCATCTCCATCAGGTACTAGAGGTAGCCCCAACTACCATAGTATTTTTTACCATAGCTAAGCAATGTAGGAAGGTAATCTCTTAGACTTGGATATTTTTCCTTTTCATGGTTTTGTTAGAAGGAGAATGGGAGGTCACCATGACTACCAAGGCCTCTATAAGGGATCTCTCTACATAGAAGAAGTAGGTAGATAATATGTTGGAAGAATACAAATATATCTTCACCTCACTTGCAGGGGTGTGATTGCACTGTCAGGTAAAGCATGCAATTTATTTGACACTTGGTACACTTCTACCTAATGACCCAATATATAGACACTCTCTTCTAGAAAAGGTGGAGATCAATTCTATATCAAAAAGATAATACAAAAAGAACACATTTGACCAAGCTCCTCATTTCTTAGGAGCTTGATTATGCTTGGAATGTACATAACTAGTAGAAACAATGATTATTGAGCAATTATTCAAGAAATATAAACTTCAGAAAAGTAAATAAGAGGAGATTATATATAAATTGTAGAATCTAACCCTTGTATTGATAATCCAAAAAAGAGAGAGAAATTTTCATGGGCCTCTTCGAGGTGGAAACCTTCTTTGAACAGAGCCCCAATACAATAAGAACTCTTGACAAAACCTTCCATAGTCTACTAGCTCTATAAATAATTTATCTCTAGTAAAAATATAACTATGTGTGCTCCTACCACAAATGAGCACCAAACACCTTAGAGTGTCTTATATAATAAAGAGCACCCTTTTACATTGAGTAACCACCAACTAACTATCTAATGGGTATTATTCAAAGAATATGGTCTTGTACATTAATTACTAACTCTTAAGTAACCCCAAAGTAGGGAGGTTAGGGTAGGGCCCTAACATGCCCTCCCCCTTAAAGAGAAGTATTGTCCTCAAGGCCGAAGGTGTGAAAACTATTGTTAAATAATCAATGGATCCTACGTGGTATCATTTGGTTGCATATCCTTCCATTAGAATAGGACCTCACAAATTTTGTGATGGACAAGTAGACATTCTCTTGTGGCTAGTATTACCTCTATCTATAAACAAATGGAACCCTCTTCATCAATTTATATAAGGTTGATTTGAACTCAGAAATTTGGCCCCACAACCTTCTTAAAATAGAATAGATTAAAATTTGGGTGAATCTTGGAGTGAGTTGGAAGAGCCAATTGATAGGCCACTAGTCCAATGCATTGGAGTATCTAATAGGGGCCATATATTTTTGGTTCTAGCTTATGGGATCCCTTGTCTTTGAGAGAGGACAACTTATAGGGTTGGCGATGAAGGAACACATGATTCCCTTCATCAAAATAATGCTTAGAGAATGGAGAATGGTTTTTTTGGTGTTAAGTGTGTGATCCACTTCCTGAACCTTGGATGTGCCCAATAGATAGGAAGTGACTAAAGGAGGTTTTTGGCCATAAACAACTTCACGATATGTCATTTTGGTGGCACTATGATATGTGGTGTTGTGTCACCATCCCGCATGAGTGATTTGGATTTTATGAGTAGAACGAAATGAATACAGATTATTAACAGGTGCTTAACACAAAATAACAGAGATACATTCAAACTAGTTTTCTATTCAATAACGAAATAAGCTGAAACTATAAAATGCAGCGGAAACAAATTTGTTGGAATGGTGACGGCTTATCTCTGAGAAGAGATGTGACGGCAGCGCGCATTCACAAGAAGAATATTACAATGAGGCTATGAAGGAATTTTTACAATAATCAAGAATGCCCAAAACCCTAGACATCCAAAAACCTAACCCTAGGAGATGAAATGCCAAAAGTCATGTGGGCCCCGTTTGGGTAAGCTAGTACATCAACTTCCCGGGGTCGTAACTTTTGCATACGA
>JZKD02S1058144.1:0-13267 GCA_000966675.3 Picea glauca
TACTCTATTAAACTCTTTTTTCAACCATCTTAATATAATTTCCCCCCATATCCAATTTACCATGGAAACCCAAGTTGAAAACTCTCTTCCCTTTCTTGATGTTCTCATCTCTCGTCAACTTTATGGGACTCTTACCCACCAAGACTATCGAAAAAAGACTCACACTAACACTACATATCTAAGTCATTTACTGCTAAACACTCCAACAACTCCAAACACCTCCTTTGTTTTGACCAAACCAGAATTCTTTCCACAGTACCCTTTCACCCCTCTCACATCATTCGAGAAGAACTAGAAATTGAAAAACAATTGAAAAATTTTAATCGAGAAGATGGGTATAAACTAAGTCAATATTGGAAACCCGTCATCCAAGATTGGGTATAACTATGAAGAAATATGAATAAGGAAGGAACTACATTACTGAAAACTACTTGAGCTCTTCAATTGGGAGTGGGTTTATTCTAGAATAAGGAAGGAACTATGAATAAATATGAATAAGGAAGGAACTGTGTTACTAAAAACTACTTGAGCTCTTGAATTGGGAGTGGGTTTAGTCTAGAATAAGGAAGGAACTATGAATAACTATGAATAAGGAAGGAACTACGTTACTAAAAACTACTTGAGATCTTGAATTGGGAGTGAGTATAGTCTATAATAAGGAAAGAACTATGAAGAACTATGAATAAGTAAGGAACTGTGTTACTAAAAACTACTTGATCTCTTCACAGTGCCTTCCTTATTCTAGACTAAACCCACTTCCAATTCAACTTACTCTAGAATTCCTTGTGAACCATTTCCAAATTAGAGGATTCAATCCTCTCCACTATATGCCTTAATAACGTCAAATTTCTTAGAACCAAGGAGCCAAGGAGCCAACCAAGAAGGGAGGAGTGAACACCTCGAATATATTTCTAGGAAAGAGACCTATAGACCTCACCTTCCCATGATCGACTAAAAAAAAAATAATAAAACAAAAACTAGGAACCCACTTTCAATACCATTAAACCCACATTTATTATGCCATCACATATTGAATGTAATCCTACCCACAAGGGTGTTATTGTGCATTGTGTTACCCACATCATGATGCACCACTTGTCACTCCAATTTGTGCCCATTAAATTGTTGGATTTCAAACAAATGTCATGGGAGGTGGAATATGAGAAGTAACCCCCCCCCCCCCCCCCATGAACACAATTTATCCTTAATTTTCCCAATTCAACTACTAGTGCTTTGCTAGCCTTGGAGTTTGGAATGGAATTATGGGGTCTCAAGACATAATAAACTAAATGCTAGCATAATTTTCCACCAATGTTTGTGCCCTTTGAATAATAATGCTTAATCAAATGTCTTTTAGCATCTTGTGGAAGTGCATGTGTTTGATGATGATTGAAGACTTCCCTACCACTGTGATATTATCTATCCCTTTAGCCTTTGATAAATTTAGTCAATGATTTTTTTATAGGTTATAAATTTTGGGGAAAACCCCCAATTATTTTCCCTCATTTAGAGGATGGTACCTAGGGTAAACTCTATAATATTTAGGGCACAAGGGAAGTCAACATCAAGGCTTGAATCCATTACAACAATATACTCATTATACACTCAAACATGTCACTTGTGGGAATTGAAATTGGGTGGGGAGGATAACAATCATTCATGTCAACCACCCAATCTAAACCCAACTAACAAATTTAGTCATTGATATATAACTAAAGCCTCTATTTTGTTGATGGTGGTAACTCCAATCCCACATGACAAGCTTAATAATTGTTTTCCTTTGATATTAATGATGATTCCTCCTACACTTGCATCCTTGTTTAAATTGAAGGACATGGAAGTGGGCTTGGACCCACTTATATGTAAAATTATGGTCATAGCCATAATGGTTAGTGTCGTGTCTTAAGGATGATAAGAAGGTGGGATTTGATCCACTTATGTGCATGCAGAGACTACAATGCACGCCTCACATGTTTTTCCACTACCTGTTGTTTTATCCATGGAAACCTTATGGGATGGACACCCTCATGGGAATTGAACCTTGGTCACCATTGGAAAACTCTTCATTCCTCACCAGTGAAAAACTCCTCATTCATCACTAGTTGATCCAACCCCTTTGGGCTTAAAGAATTGGAAAACATAGAATATATCTAAATCTAGTTGTAATGTTATGACTATAGGATAACACACTTAATGGGATTTGAATTCAAAATTGCATAAAGAAAGATGTTTTAATTTTATGTAATTTATTCCGAAGTATTTATCATAGTATGCAAGTAATATATGTTTTTCTTAACTAGAACATAAAATATATATTTATATTAAGGGGGGTTGTGTCGAGGAAATCAACAAATACATTTATCAAAACTTAGAGAAGTCACTTTAACTATACTATTTTCTAAACAAACTATACTAGGCTTTAAAACTATTTCCAAACATAAGTTCCAAGTGATTTCCCTAGTGAACTGCTTGACAATCTGACCCAAAAAACTTGTAATTCAAAAAAACATTACAACATTAAGGGTGGACATTGCCTTGAGATTACTACCCTACTACTGAGTGAGGGGGAATTTGTTCCTCGATCTCCATAGGATGCCTATTCTAGTAGACCATCTCCTCCTCCACTCCATCGTTCATGTTTTCCAAGAGTTCTTGAACCTATGTTGTTGGAGGAAAGAGAGAGTGATTCTAGTCACGAGGATGCAACTAGTGAGCATAGCATGTTACATTTTTCTTCCAGGGAGACAATCATTTGTTTATGAAGGAAGATGAGAGTCATGATATTGTCATTTCACGTAGCACTGGTCTTCTCTAAATTTGAGAATTGTGAGGACATTAACATAAGAACTTTGTTATTTTCATGGGTGACTTCTTCATGCTTGCACAAAATTCTTTGAAACTATTTTCATTCTGGAATATCCATTACACAACAAAAAATCACTTCACAATGATACTAAAACTAGACCTAATTAATCCCCAACAATGAACCCAAGAATTGACCCCTTGACATATTAACGAAAACAATCAGTCTCTGAACCCACTACTCTTTCCTATAACATGCAAATCCTCCAAAGAAATAAGGACTGGGAACAAAAACCAAGGAACTAGAGTTTGCTTGGTTGAGAGGGAGGAAATTACCCGCATTGAGAAGACAAAACATATTGAAACATCCTTCCTTGGACTCCGCTATGCAGTGTTGAAACTCCTGCATCGAGTCTCCTCTCCTAGACCCCAAATAGATTCATTATCATTTCTTCCTACCTCCAATGCACAGACAAAACCACAGGGTAACCAAAAAAAATGGAGCATTGTCCCATGTATCAACATAAAATAAACCCGAGGGCATATAATTTCCATAACAATGAATTGAGTGAGTGTGTGTGAGAACTACAGAGGCCACATGCCATCCATCCCTGCATGACCTCCAACTATTTATGCGGTAATAATGCTAATTGGGTTGAGCACCATTGATAATTAAGGTATATGAGAGGTGCTTGGAACCCCATTTTTAAACAAGGAACCTTTTCTTAGTGTCACTACCTCTTTGGCCTAATAATTGGCTTTGACATTGAGCTCCATTTTGATGTGATATAAAAACATTTTGTCAAAATTATTTGTAAGCCTCCAAATAATCCAAACTAGAGAATTCAGTTTTCTCCCCCATGGATTGACTTGATCCTTAACAGCTCTAATAAGTAGAAATGAGTCTCCAAGTGTTGTCAAGCTTTCGATCCATTCATCCTTGGAAATAATGATCCCACGCCATAGATAATAGGATTCTATAAGATTGTTAGTTATGTTCCCAACCCACAAAGAATAATTTACTATTTGATTTCATCCTAGATCATGAATAGTCCCCCCCACACTTGCCACCCCCGATGGAAGTAATATATGTTACCTTACATAAACATTTGGATTTTATTCAATGTTCTTTAAAAATGGTATGGAATTAAGATAAAGCAATGGCTATGTAGTGGTGATAATCACCTTATGTAAATATTTTGATTTTAATCAATGTTATTTAAAAATGGTAAGGAATTAAGACAAAACAAGGGTCATGCAATAGCAATCCTTGTTGTTGGTGTTTTATTGTTACAATTGTGTTTATATATCTATTCTTAGCTAGGATAATATTAGAAAAATGTATAATGTTTATGGTTTGATTTTCTAGATGTTAGTCATAGATATGAATGGCTCCACGTGGCAATATTAAATCAAATAGTCAATTAGGTTTAGCTCAAGTGGTAGAGGACAAGTTATTATCCTCCCTACTTAGGTTCAAATCCCACTTGAATAACAACCATTAATATTATCATATTAATATTGATATTAATATTATGAATAATTATTTATGGTTTCCATTAATTATTCATGGATTGAAGATGTAATGGTACTTGTAAGTGATAGCGCTGATAATATTCAAATGTTTGAATGCACAGACATCATGGTTGGTTTTTTGAATTTATTAAACTTTCCAAATTCAAATTTGAAATTGGTTGTGAACCATTCTCGGATAAACATCGGTAAACTTACATCCACATATCAGGTTGGCACATAACTCTACTAGAGTAAAGAACACGATATACAAGGTCTTAAAAGGGGCATGAATTGCGCACACGTTATTTGATAGGAGTTTAGAAATTTTGAACTTCGTTGGCTTTGAAGTTTCTATTTTAATTTAGATATTATTGTTAGTTAAAATCAAAGTTGTTAGTTGGATTTGAAGTCTCTAACTTAGTTTGTTTTAATTTAGATTTTTTTTTGGATAAAAATTATTGGAAAGTACAAATCTAATAAGAAACTCAAGAATAAAGAGATTTCTTGATTTATTTTTTTCTCCAAAAAATTTCACGTTATATTAGTGGATAATATAAAACTATTCTTACACCAGCAATTCGATACATAAACTAAGATAGTCAAGACCCAATCAGTGATAACAAGCAGTTGCCATTCTCTAGATCTCTTCTATGAGAGGGAGTATGATACATAGTATAAATAGGCAACATTACGATCATCCAGAGGATTTATCGAAAGAAAAAAACATAAAAACATGTTCACATTTCTGAGATGTGAAAAAGCGGAGTGCCGAGAAAAAAAAAACTCATCTTCTCCTAATGTGAAATGGAAATACTGACACACAAAAAACTAAGGGAAGAAGGAAACTAATAAAGATCTAATAAGAGTCGAGGCCCTTCGTGCTTCTCATTACATTGATAATATGTAAGCTTCCCTGGAGTTTTTTCGAGTGCCAAATTTGAGAGGATGTCCGCTTCACGATTTCCTTCTCTGTAAACATGATCAAAAGTGATTTTTTGAAAGGAAGAGATTAAAATACTAACTCGATCCTTCCAACAATCCAAGAAAATGACTTGAAGTTGACCTTTGCCACACATCCAATCTATGATGATCTTTGAGTCACCTATAAGATGCATCGACTGAATGGACAACCTATTTGCCAAGGTAAGCAACGCCCAAGATCCTAAGAGTTCCTCTCTTGTATTAGACCCTGGACCGCAATTTATGAACCATTTGTAGCTGCAAATTTCACTGATTTTTAAAACCTTGCCAGCTCCACTATTTAATCCAGACGATGAGGCCACTCCATCGAACCACCCAACAACATTGCCGAAATTTTTTCGAATCGATCCAATTCTATGAACATGAGTTGGACACTCTTGTGAGTGTTCATTTAGAGCCAAAAGGGATAGATAAACTACCTTCCTTGCTGATGGGATCTTGTCTTCAAAGATGGATTGATTCCATTCCCTCCATAAATACCAACAAATAAAGGTTGGTAATGACTTAAGATTTGGATTTGTAGCACTACAACATTTGAAGCAATCATAAGTGTTGTTTCCTGACCAGTTGCCTTCATAGTTTATAGCTGATTTGAGCTTCTGCCAGACATCCACTGTGAAAGCACAGTCCATAAATAAGTTTTGAGATTTTTCATCACTATTTTTGCATAGAAGGCAAATGCCCGAACCCCTGTGACCTCTGCATTGTAGATTTTCCCAAAACAATAACTTGCTCTTAGAAAGAAGCCAAATAAATAGTTTTATTTTTAGAGGCACCATCCACCCCCAAGACGCCCTCCACCAACCACTTGAAGTGTAAGTCCATTTCAGTTTTTCTGATGCCATGTAGATGTTCTTAACTATGATCAGAGCAGATTTGTTGCCTTTGACCCATTTGAGGGAATTCAGTTTCGTTTGTAGGAGGACGCCGTTGTTGATGGGTGTCACTTGATAGTGATTCCATTCCACCTGCAGGTGCCCTGTCAGATCAAGATCCTCACTAGTGAACCAATTTGTGCCGATCAAACCCACCTTGGGTGGTTTCTATGCCTGGAAAAGATAGAAGAGACCTTTTGTTTTTAGGTTGTCAGATAATTCTTCCGAGAGAAGGGTCGTGTCTCCCATTTCCAGGATACGATCTTTTCCTATGACGATGAAGGTTCCATCCCTGGAACTTCACACCATCCAGTGTAGTACTAAGTGTATAGATTTCAAGAAATTTTGAAAAGTCTGAGAACCCCTAGTCTTGTGAAAATTAACAGTTCTAAACCATCAATGGAAAAATATGTGTGGATAATATTTTTCCTTGAGTACTCACTGCCATAAGCTGCCATTTATAACATCCCTCTAAATACTGTGAGCCGCCAATGCTCTACTAAAACCGGTGAGGCTTCTCTGCCCTCATCCCCCTAACATTTTTGGCCTTGTGATCATCTCCCAGTTGCAAAGATGGTATTTCTTATTTTTCCTGTTGCCAGACCACAAAAAATTGTAAATGATTTGAAGGATTTTGTTTTGGATGGCCATTGGCAAGGTCGCCAATGTCAACCAATATACCGATTGGCATTCTAGGACCGCTTTGATCAATACCAAGCGTCCCCCTAAAGTCAACCACTGAGTACACCAGTTTATGATTCTCTTTTCATACTTTTCTACCAACCATAGCCAATCATTTGTAGCATACTTGTCAATATTTAGGAAGAAACCGAGGTAATAAAACACCTTAGAGAGATCTCTGATGTTGTAATTAAAAACCGAATGTAAAGAATCTAGTAGAGAAGAATTGTCTCCAAAGTTGTAGAAGGTAGTTTTTTGAGGGTTAATCCAGAGACCGGAGGTGAGGAAGAAGAGGTTTAGAATCCTATTGATTTATTTCCATTCTTCTAGTGTACCAGACATCATAAGAATAATATCATCAATGAATAATAAATGTAAGATGTTTATAAGACGGGAGACTTTGATACCTGTAAGAAGACCTACCTCATGGTTGTGCTTTAACGTCAAGCTTAAACCCTCCATAATAAGGATAAAGAGGATTGGCGACAGCGGACATCCCTGCCTAAGTCCCCTCCCACTGATGAAGAAATACAAGGGCTCTCCATTGACAAGGATCACGAAAGTAGCCGATGAAACACATCCCATAATCCAGTTAGTTGTTGGTAGTCCAAAACCACATTGAACTAAGACCAGTCTGAGGAAATCCCAGCTTATGCAGTCGTATGCTTTCCTTAGATCAATTTTTAGAATTAAAGCCTAGAGTGTTTTTCTTTGATGTTGTGCAGGCACTCGTGTGCTATTCCAATCACCTCATTAATTTTCCTACCTTTCAGAAACCCAAATTGTTCCTCAGAAAGCGCCCGAGAAAGGATCGGTCACAATCTATTGGCTATGATATTTGAAATCACTTTATAACAATGGTTGCAAAGGGATATCGGTTGGAAATATCCAAAAAATTTCAGACCATTCACCTTTGGAATTAATGCAATGAAAGTGGAATTCAATGATTTGATTACCTCTCCTTTTATGCGAGTTTCTTCGACATCTTCCAGCAGATCTTTAGCAATCAGATCAAAGAAAAAAATGAATAAATCCACACTCCATCCATCAGGCCCTGGGATTTTTTCTTTTGGAAACCCTTTTAATACCTCTAGAATTTCTTTTTTAGAGATAGGTTTCTCAAGGACCGCCAGATCGTCAATTGTGACCATCCGGGGAAACAATATCACAGATTCAACTTGTTCTACAATTCTATTCTCAGCAGGTTCTTTATAGAAAGAGCTAAAATACCTTTTAGCTTCTGACTTTATGGCTTCCTGCCCTTGTTGTGAGAGGCCCCGTTCATCTTTAATCTCCCACAGAAAATTCTTGTTGCGCCTGTAGCTAGTGTAATGATGGAAAAACTTGGTGTTTTTATCACTGCATTGGATCAAGACAACTCTGCTTTTTAACCTCCAATGGGCCTCTTCCTCCTTTAAAATATCATTTTGTATCACTTCTAAGGCTTTAAGTTGTGATCCCTCTTCAGAATTGAAGGCCACTTCCCAAATGTTTTTAGTGAGAGAGGTAATTTGTTCCTCAAGTGTAATAAGGGTCTGACTTTCTGTTCTTTTTTTCTTTTCTAACCATGAATTTAAGATGACCTTGGTGTTATGTAATTTCTGGGCTAGCCTCCTTTGTTCCCTAGTGACACCGCTACCTTGTACCGAGTTCCATTCCTTCTTAACTAGTTCCTCAAAATTGGCTTCGCACAAAATTGTTGGATCAATTTTGAAGGGTGAGGCAACAATAAAATCTTCTCTTTCAAGTTGGAAAAAAAAAGACGAGTGATCTGAGAAATAAGGGTGGACTACCCATGATCAGAATCTAGGAGAATTTTCCAAAATCGTATCCGATACATAAAATCTGTTGAGCCTTTTCTGAATGATCTCATATACACTCCTGCCATTATGCAAGGTAGGGACGAGTTCAGCTGGATGGGCATCCACCAGATTAGTTTTGTCAAAAATATTTTTGAAGAACCCAACCAGGGGGTCGGGGAGAGAACCTACTCCCCAGATTTCATTAATATTTGTTGTAAAATTGAAATCTCTAGCGATGATAAGGTTGTCTCTGTCCAAGAGGCCTCTAGAGTCAACTGTCTCCTAGAACTGTCTTCTGCCAGAGCATGGGCCATAGGTATTTAAGAGAGATATCCTGTTGTTTTCAGATAAGAGGGTTCCTATTAGCAGAATTCCACCTGTACAAAGATGAGACTGTACTTCAAAAACATCTGGATTCCAAGCCACCAATAAGCCTCCAGAGTTCCCAACAGAGTGGACTACCGAAACCATCCATGAAGGGCAAAGAGAGGTCAAAAAATGTCTAGCCTTCTCCTTGTTTACTAAGGTCTCTTGTAGAAATAAAATATCTGGCTTATGTACAATCAAAATCTGTCCTAGTGAATGCAGTTTTGGTGCGCCTCCTACCCCTCTAATATTAAGGGTCATAAGAATCATGATTTGGCCCTCGCTAGGGATTTCATGCCTCTAAGTACCCCTGAATCATGATTTGAATCCATGAACTATTCTTCTTCATTTACCTAGCCAGTTTTCTTTCATACACTGTGAGTCTTGATGGGAGAGTGTTCCATCCCCAGGCCTCTAGACCAGGCAATGGACTTTTCTTTTGTGGTTTCTTTACCACTGGTTGAGAATTCTGTTAAGGGAAAGGGTGAGCAAGGGTGAATTTCTCGTCCCCAGAAGATAGGTATCAAGATAAATCCATCCATACTGTCAAGAATCTGAGTCGGTTCAACATGAGTCTTTACCTGACTTTGACTAAGTTCTGCTTCAGGATGTTGAGCAAAGGAGAAGTCTAGTCCTGTCTAAGAAGGACAGGTGTCGGTTCTGTGGATGACTGCCTTAGTGGTTGGTAGACCTAGAGAAACACTATCTGGCTCCCTTTTTTTTATAGGCTCCGTGCTTTTGGTGAAGAGGTTCTCTTGAACACCAGTCGCCAGTTCGGAATTCTCTAGAAAATCTCACTCCCACGATGAAAGTTTGTATAATAGCTTTGGACATAAAGTTCTCAGCTTACCTGTCAGAGAACTCGAGTCTTAATCCGAAGGAGCTCCTTCACTTTGATGAAAGAAACCTACCTGAACTGTATTATCGTCTTCACTCATGTATGCAACCTGGGATGGATTTCCCTGGACGTCATCAGCATCACCATCTGAATCTACTGTATTGCAATTTTTCCTCAAGTGTCCTGTACACCGACAAAGTTTGCATCGAAACAGGATTCCTTGATAGTCCAAGCACTGGATCATAACCTATCCATGCCATTCCACTTCCAAAGTGTCCATGAGGCTAGTTGTGATATCTATCTCAGCTAAAACTTTGGCCATTCTTCTATCTAATGACTTTAAACCAAGTTCATCAACTTTCAGAAAGCGCCCAAGGAGGTTTCCAATAGCAGTTAAGGTTGTGAGATTCCATAGGTTTAGAGGGAGGTCAGGGAGAAGAACCCATATGTTTCTATGACTGAAGTAGTCTGTTTCCAAATTAAATCCCAACCTCCATATTTTCAGCATTAGGCTTCCCCCTTCAAAATACCAGAAACTCTGTAGGATGTGCTCAGCATCTTCGGGGGCTTTGAAAACTAGGACAAACCACCCATAGGTAAGAGTGATGTACTGGGAACGTAACCACAGATCGAAGTCCAATGGATTCTCATCCACTCTATGAAAGGAGTAGAATAACGGGTCTTGTAGGAAAAACGACCGACTAAGGAACATAATGAGAGTTGGCAAGTATCCTCTAGCCCTACGTCCATTCCAATTACTAAGCGTCTTCATTGTCTCTTCGGCTTCCACACCTTAACCTCTTTTATGGAGCGTGTGTCCTTTTCTTTCAAGGATCCCTGGATAGGTGAGCAGGAAGAGGATAGGAACTATGTGGGTACAGAAGAAAGGCTAGGTCCTAATTTTGGGTGATGTAAATTGTTTGAATCCCTGTGGAGGCCTCTAGTACTCACTCCAAGAGTAGGACCAGGATGGATGGTAGACTTACAAAGGGCAGAGTTGTCTGGCACATGTGTCCAAGAATGATCTGCCAGTGGGGGTAGTTGAGAGTTGTTTCCAAGAGAAGTGAGGTCGTTTTGGTTTACTCTACCTTCAGATTTAAGGCTTAGTTCATCAACAGTATGGAATATTCCATCCCACGCCCATTCCTCCTCGTCGGTTGTGCCCATGAGAGCACTGACTTCTTGGGCCATGTTCCTAGACTGTCCCCCTACCTGCTTCACTATTTTGGATAGTTAAGTTAAGAGAACATAAGACAAAGATTTGATCAAAGCTATAAGAGTAGAAAAAGACAGGCTAAAGGGTGTGTCACATTAAAAAACACCCCCTACTCCATCTTATCCGGTCAGAGTATGTTAAACTTCTATAAGTCTGGTAGAAGGTCTCTAGGAAGAACCACTAGTCAGGTAAAAGATAAATCTAACGAAATCTAAGAAAGTTTAACCAGCTACTCAAAAGGCGTATTAACTATGACAGTAATCAGCTGAAAAGAAAAAAATATTAAAATAGATAGAAGGTGGATGGATGAATCTTCTCCAACAGAAAGTGTTTGAGGTATCGCGTAAGGAGAGCCTGAATGAAGACGTTTAGTGCTACCCTGATCCTGTGACCAAAACTGAGACAAAGATTATGAGTGGGATCGTTAAAACTATGAGAAAAACAGTTAAAAAAAGTAGCCTCCATGGAAACCATATTCAAACTTCCCCGCGACGCTTGGTATTTCAAGAGATTTCTTGATTGAACTTTGTTGTTTTAGAAAAGAATTTTTAACATTCAAAAAGTTGTGAAAGAATGTGTGATGGGTTTGAGGATATGGGAGTCATTTGACTTATGATGCCTCATTAGTCTATATTGTGAGCTTGAAAATGGGCCATGGGGCCTCTTCCGACTAGTGTCATATGGTTAGAAGTAAGAGGTAATCAACCTAGTGAATGTTGGTATGGGTAACTAGCCTCTAGTAAGTCGCTAGCAAAGCTTGAACATCTTTAGATTTCATAAGCAGTGAGTGTTTGGAGAGAACCATGTGAATATTCGAAGATACAAAAAACCATCCTTTGAACTCGTAGTAGAGAGAGCATCTAAATAGAAAATGGTCATAAGTCTTAGGCTCTAAGGAGAAAATGTGTCAAATATGGTGCTCTTGAGGAATATGTTGATTTGTCTCAATTTGAAGTTGGTCAGAGAAAACTTTGAGTTGGGTGAGAGGGACCCTTGGACTATAAGGTAATTGGAGTCTGGTGTACACAAGGGGCTCGATGAGCCCATCCCTATCGTAGAGATACAAGTTTGAGTAGTGTTGAAGTTTGGAAAAAAATAACTTTCTAGGCTAACCATGTGGATTGAAGGTAGTCTCTCTCATTTAGTACAAATATCCATCAAGCTTGCATCCATGGAAAATCTATGCAAGGTTGGTCTATCATTATTGAGATCAATAAAGTGAATCAATGAAAAGGCTTTTGCTTACCAACCTGAATCGATTCTATGTTTTTCATCTTATATCAACATGAATCAATCCTATGTTTTCCATTTTTTAGAGAAGAGTTGATAGAAATATACAGAGATCTAAGAATACTACTACAAGATTTTCCCACCCATTTGAGCCTATGTATCATCATCATTACATAAAAAATTATTGAAGAAATTAGTTAAATTATGCTAAATTCTATAATAATGATGGTAGGGAAAATTAAACTCTTATGAACATAAATATGTTTGGATAACATTGTGATATATATCCTATTTATTTTTATCCTATTTATCCCCAAAAATAAATAGGATATAATGATATTTTTTATTATTAAAAAATATTTTTAATTTTTTTATTATATAATGATGGCTTTTTGTTAAATATTAAGAGCCCTGAGAGGTTTTCTACAGTTCAATGTGGAAGAGATGTTTATGTAATGTAAAGTATTATATTAATAAAACATTTATGTCCGCTCGTATTATATATATATATGAAACTTGGGAACATGAGGAGTCTAAGGTCCCTAGCATGGAATGATTTGTCTTGTGGTCGGCATGGAACAAAAAATCCCACCGTAAAGGGATAGGAGGCATAGCCTATTATATTAGAAAGATCATTTCTCCTCACATTCAACTTCATAAGATTGACTCTCTTAATCAATACATTTGGATAGAAATTTCAGACATCAATGCTAAGAAGATGTATATAGAAATTTGTTATTTTGCACCTATTATTTCTACTTTTTATAAGAAAAATAATCTATATAAAAATTGTCCCTATAATAATTTAGAACAAGATATTAATAATTTGAAAAATTAAGGTAATACCCTCCTGCTAGGAGACTTTAATGCTAGGAATGCAACTAAACAAGCTACTATTTTAAGTAATGAGTCCAACCATAATCCTTTATGGCTAGATGAGGACCTTGTTTTATCTAATAGC
>JZKD02S1058177.1:0-13267 GCA_000966675.3 Picea glauca
ATGGTTTGCACAAGACCAGATATTGCACATGTAGTGGGAGTTATGAGAAGCTATATGAAAAATCTAGGTAAAGAACATTGGGAGGTAGTAAAGTGGAGTCTCAGGTATTTGAGAGGTACTACTACTCATGCATTATGTTTTGAAGGTACAGACACTATTCTACAGGGATATGTTGATTCAGATATGGCAGGTGATAAAGATAGTAGGAGGAGCACCACAGGGTATGTTTTTATTGTAGGTTGTATTTTGAAACTGCAAAAGGTTGTTGCACTTTCAACAATAGAGGCAGAGTAGGTTGTTGCTACAAAGGCTTGTAAAGAGATGATTTGGTTACAGAGGTTTATGGAGGAATTGGGAAAGAAGCAGGAGAATAGTAGGCTGTACTCTGAGAGTGAGAGTGTCATTCATCTTGCAAAGAACTAAACCTTCCATTCAAATACTAAGCATATAGAGATCAGGTGTCATTTCATACGATCCATCTTGGAAGATGGAAATTTGAAGTTGGAAATGATACACACTAGCCAGAATCCTACAGACATGTTAACAAAGGGAGTAACTAGCAAGAAACTAAGTTCCTGCTTAGTTTTAGTTGGTCTTCAAGAATGAAGATGAATTTACAACGGGTGTGTTATAGGTTGTATCCCTTCATTTGCTGGATAATAATAAAGAAAGGACCTAGAAATTTCTATAGTGGACNCACACACATAACATATTTTACAAAATTTGAATGTGGCTATATATGTATAAAATTTAACCCTATTTTTGGTGCACATAGTATCATTATGAATCAGTGTGATTATATGTTTTTGGCACATCAATAAGCAATGTTTTTCAAATTTGTGTACCTTAGAGTGGTGTGCATGGTATTGTATACATTGGTGTGTCTATAGGTATATAATGCATCATAAATTAATTTTTTGAAATGAGATTTTTTTATTTAAATCTTTAGTGTTGTGCTTTGTATAAAGATGCATTGGTTGTAATGTTTCTATTAAATATTTTGGATTTTTCTTAATTTAGTAGTGTAGAAATTTCATTAAATATTTTGATGATAAAATCTCACTTCATCGTTGTATAAATTTATGTGTGTTTATGGGTTATGACTTTCGTCAAACACTTAGGTTGTAAGTTTGTTTCCATTGAAGATGTGGATTAATACTTCTTGTTGTTTTGTTTTTATGATGTTTATTGTTTTATGAGTTTTAGCAAGCAGTTTGGATCATTCCCCCGAGATTGTGGTACAAGGAATATAGAAGCAATAATTAAAATACAATGATGTGACTAATTAGAGCACATATAACTTGTTACGACAACCATAAATATAAAAAACAAACCAACTTTATTAAATAGTTATGACAACAAAAATATATTGGGGAATCCCAACAACAGTACAGAAGTAATAAATGATGAACCTGGTGTATATTTCTAGGTGTTGCCTCTGCAATAGTCAAGGTAAATATGCATGTAGGGGTCTAAATGGCACAACAAGTCCAAGTTGATGAGAACAGTCATGTAGGTGAAGAAAATCGACCCAACTAGCATATTCAACAACTTCAATAAATCAATGGACAGTTCTATAAATGACATTACCTTTCATTTTCCCTCCTAAAAACATTAAAAATGTCCCCAACAACAGATATATCAACCCTCCTCCAAGGGAATCGACCCCAACAAAGAATACTTGACCCCACAAAGGAAAATCTCCCCCCCATAGAAAAACATCAGTCCTCAAATATAATAACTCAACCTGCAATAAGGATACATGACCTCCAACAAGGGAATATGGTCTTGATCTAAGGAACCCAGCTCCCAACCTCAAGGAAAATAGCCCACAAGCTTCACTTGACCTTCCTCAACAAAAGTCGGCCTCAAACTTAAGAAAATGTTTCCCACAATATCAAAAAAATGGACACAAGATGAACTTGACATCCTCAAACCCAAATCAACCTCTGCAACTAAATAACTCAGCCAACAAATGATAAAACTCATCTACCCAAAATATAGACTCTGCCACAAATGAAGCACAATGAAGAAATATGAATGATGCCTTCTCTATGATCGACTAGGGTGGATAGTGTCACCACCAAACCCAATCCCAAATTCCTTTAGGGTTTTTCATCCCAAGAACCAAAGCCACAAGAGTTCTCTCATTTTTGCTTTTAGAAAATAACAATGCATAATGAGATAGGGAACCCTCATTCTCCTTGTATTTCCCCATTGACCTTTTTCATACCCTTTTACCCTTTTAATAAAGTAAAGTGACTTTATAAACTTAAGTCACTTAAAACACTCTTTTAATTAATAACTCAATGTCACTTTTTAAAAATAGTTACTTTTCCACTCTGATGACAATAAATAATTAATTAATCCCATTTTCCACTGACTATACCCTACAAGAATCATTTAGGCTATTACATCAATCTCCTAGAGAGATAATTTGGAAAGGGTGATCCAGATTATTTTGAGAATGAAATGAAGGTGGAAATATAATAAGTAAATACACAGATATACTTCCAGAAACATAGATAAACACATAGATATAGTAATGCACATTTTTTATTAATGAAAGAAATGTACAAAAACTTTAAAAATACAGAGTGGATGAACTCGCTAGAATGGTGGCATCTTATCTATTCGAAGAGATGTGATGGCTACACTCATTCACAAGAAGATGATGTTTACAATGAGGCTCCAAATTCCTTTTTAACATAAATAAAATTCAAAACCATAACCCCGAAAGATGAAACGCTAAAAGGTTTGCAAGCCCCGATGGGGGTAGTTGATATGTCAACTTCCCCAAGGCATAAATTGTGCACATGATATATGTTTGGGGTGCACGATAGCTCGTTGGAAAGGTATAGATGAGGAACCTACATTATGTTTTTTCTAGCATCTACCTTCGGCTATTGTCTAGGCATTGGCGAGCCCAAAAACCGTCATTTAGGGCCTCAAAACGGCCCTGAAAGGTCAGTACCTGAAAAATTGTAGAAAATATTCCAAGGTGGAAACCCATGTCTTGAGCTAGTGGAATAGATGGGCGACTAATGATATCCATATGGATCAAAGGGAAATTACATTGGTGCAATTATATGTTTATGGTGCAACTCCTAGCATATTTTTTAAAATACCATGTTTTAAACAAAAATNTAAGTCACTTAAAACACTCTTTTAATTAATAACTCAATGTCACTTTTTAAAAATAGTTACTTTTCCACTCTGATGACAATAAATAATTAATTAATCCCATTTTCCACTGACTATAGCCTACAAGAATCATTTAGGCTATTACGTCAATCTCCTAGAGAGATAATTTGGAAAGGGTGATCCAGATTATTTTGAGAACGAAATGAAGGTGGAAATATAATAAGTAAATACACAGATATACTTCCAGAAACATAGATAAACACATAGATATAGTAATGCACATTTTTTTATTAATGAAAGAAATGTACAAAAACTTTAAAAATACAGAGTGGATGAACTCGCTAGAATGGTGGAAGCTTATCTATGCGAAGAGATGTGATGGCTACACTCATTCGCAAGAATATGATGTTTACAATGAGGCTCCAAATTCCTTTTTAACATAAATAAAATTCAAAACCATAACCCCAAAAGATGAAACGCCAAAAGGTTTGCAAGCCCCGATGGGGGAAGTTGATATGTCAACTTCCCCAAGGCATAAATTTTGCACATGATATATGTTTGGGGTGCACGATAACTCGTTGGAAAGGTATAGATGAGGAAACTACATTATGTTTTGTCTAGCATCTACCTTCGGCTATTGTCTAGGCATTGGCGAGCCCAAAAACCGTCATTTAGGGCCTCAAAACGGCCCTGAAAGGTCAGTACCTGAAAAATTGTAGAAAATTTTCCAAGGTGGAAACCCATGTCTTGAGATAGTGGAATAGATGGGTGGCCAATGATATCCATCTGGATCAAAGGGAAATTACATTAGTGCAATTATATGTTTATGGTGCAACTCCTAGCATATTTTTTAAAATACCATGTTTTAAACAAAAATTGATGATTTGGTATTTATTTTTTCTTTTAATTTACCCTTGTTATGGTGCACCTAGTGCCACTCACAAATGTGGTTATATATCTATGTCCAATTGATAAGTTTTTTTTTCAAAATTGTGAACCCTAAAGCAATGTGCATGGAACTATATGCTTGGCTACATTTATATTTATAGAATGCATTGCATACTAATTTTGTAAAAATAATATTTTTTACAAAATTTGGGTTATTTTATTTAACCCTAAAGTGGTCCAATGTGTACTAGGACACACCAATGTTTTTATATGTGATAATAATCACCAATGCATTTATATGTTTAATACACATAAGGTGGTATTTTTTTAAATATCATTTTTTAACAAAATTTAAGCACAAGAGGCCATTTTTTGAATGATTATGTTCAATTCAATTTTATATATAAGAGAATTAGTGTGCCTAAATATTTTTAGGTATATTGATGAGTAAAACCACCACCTACTTTCCTATATCAGAAACCTCCACTAAGAAAAAAAACAAGGAAAATCTCTTCCACAAAAGCTTGTTTTCCTTGTATTACTTCAATAGTGATATGATTTACAAAAGCTACAATGCAAATTTTGGGCCTAATCTATCAAAATTCTCATGGATAAACCAATATCAGTGTAAGGAAAAAATCAAAGTCATATAGCATAGTCATGTCTAATATAATAGTGAAAACATGACTCACCTAAACATTATTCCCGCAAACTTCGTAATTTGCAACAAGAATCTCTTAATTAGTCACTTCCTTGGTTGTTTTCCAAGTGATTCTTTGCACAAACCTAATCTCCTGGAGAGACAATTTGGAAAGGGTGATCTAGATTATTTTGAGAACAAAATGAAGGAAAAAATATAATAAGTAAATACACAGACATATTTCTAGAAACACAGAGAGACACAAAGATACAGTAATGTACAACTTTTATTAATGAAAGAAATGTACAGAAACTGTAAAAATACAGAGTGAATGAACTCACTAGAATGGTGGTAGCTTATCTCTGAGAAGATATGTGATGACTACACTCATTAACATGAAGATGATGTTTACAATGAGGCTCCAAATTCCTTTTAACATAAATAAAATCCAAAACCCTAACCCCAGAAGATGAAACGCCAAAAGTTTTTTGGGCCTCGATGGAGGTAGTTGATATGTCAACTTCCCAAGGGTGTAACTTTTTCATACGATCTCCATTTGTGGTGCATGATAGCTCATTGGAAAGGTATAGCCAAGGAGAACACATTCCATTATGCATAGAAATTGGCTTTGGCTACATGTTACGCATTTTTGAGCCCAAAATAATTCATTTAGGGCCTCAAAACGACCCTGGAAGTTCAGGACCCAAAACAACTGTAGAAAAACTTCCAAGGTGGAAACCCATGTCTTGATCTAGTGTAATAGGTGGGTGGTCACTGATATATGTCTATATTAAAGGGACATTACATTGGTTTAGTTATATATTTATGGTGCAACTCCTAGCAATTTTTTAAAAATACCATGTTTTAAACAAAAAATGAACATGATTTGGTATTTATTTTTTCTTTAATTTAACCCTATTATGGTGCACCCAATACCACTCACCAATGTGGTTATATTTCTATGTCCAATTAATAAGTTTTTTTTTTTCAAAATTGTGAACACTAAAGCAATGTGCATGGTATTATATGGTTGGCTACATTCATATTTATAGAATGCACTACATAGTAATTTTTTTTAAATATTATTTTTTTACAAAATTTGGGTTATTTTATTTAACCTTGAAGTGGTGCAATGTGTACTAGGACACACCATCATTTTTGTATGTGATAAGAAGAACCAATGCATTTATATGTTTAATACACATAGGGTGGTATTTGTTTACAAAATTTAAGCACAAGAGGCCATTTTTTGAATTGTTATGTTCAATTCATTTTTATATATAAGATAATTAGTGTGCCTAAATATTTTTAGGTGTGTTATCACCAAAAAATGGCTCACTACAAATATAGACAATGGATGAAGAAACAATTAACACAAACACATCATACTACCAATATTCATGGAAGGACTACACTCAGTTTGGAAAGACAATCATAAAAATATGTAAAAGTGATTCTGAAAATCCATGCACATTCAGTCAAAGCAGTGCACGCACATCCACATGGGCTAACACGGTGTACGATGCACACCGTACATGGAGTGTGTGACTCACAGTCAAAAGACATGTGAAGATGCAGAAATGGCGCATTGATGAGTTTGGTCGAGCCTCAACCACTTTGGGGATGAAGGGGATCTCCCCCATACCCAAAATCGAACCCAAATTTCTCCTTGGGATCACTGAAAAGGATGGGATGTATCTGCAAGCGCCTCCCATTCACATTTGAAACCAGTTAATAAAAATCTTGACATCCTTCTATAAATAAAGGGCCATTGTAAGCAAAAACGAAGAAGCATTTGAGTATTATTATGCTGATCATTTTTAGATTTGGGAAGTCATCTTCCTCTTAGAAAACTTTGGGAATCCATAGAAAGTGTTAGGTCTCTCTCCTATTGAGTAGTCTATCACTCTTTTCTTCACCATTTTCCTTTGTTATTCATTGATAGTAGAAATAATACTTTTTACTTGGGGATTCAAGAGCCTTCCCAAGGAGGAAGAGGGAACTCATAAGTTCCCATATTTCTCCAAGGAGTGTCAATTTGAAGATCAATTTACTTGGTATATATCTCTTGTGTTTTCTTTGTGCATTCATTTCAATTTATTGTTTGCTTAGTTTAGATTTATTTCATTATTGTTTATTTCTTGTTTCTTTATGTTATTTGAGCCACTAACCAACTAACTCTCTGTTGTGATTTATGGATAGCCTAACTAGATAGTTAAGGGAACCCCTTTTGCTCACCCTTGTGCCAAAAGAAACCCAACAAGGTGCATTGATGGAAAAAACTCTAGTAAAACCACCACCTACTTGCCTCTGTTAGAAACCTCCACTAAGAAGAAGAAAAAAGGAAAATTTCTTCCACAAAAGCTTGTTTTCCTTATAGTACTTCAATAGTGATATGATTTTAAAAATATACAATGAAACTTTTGGGCCCGTTCTATGAAAATTCCCATGGATAAACCAATATCAGTGTAAGGAAAAACTCAAAGTCATCTAGCATAGTCATGTCTAATCTAACAGTGAAAACATGACTAGCCTAAACATTATGCCCACCAACTTTGTCTACAACAAGAACCTCTTAATTAGTCACTTCATTGGTTGTTTTCCAAGTGATTCTTTGCACAAACCTAACCAAAAACTCAGACTAATTGGTTCAATAAACATTATTTTCATGACCTCCCAAATGGCTAAGTCCTTAGCCTTTTGTACATGTTTAAGTTTTCCGATGGAACGTCCTTTCAAATTTGGCCCAACCTCACCACATTGGTTATCCACCTTAAAGTGGTCCCAAAATGCATCTCATCACACCAAAAATTTTCCACATCTTGATTCATCTCACCAAGCCATCTCACTACCTTGTCTCATCATAACAAGTTGTCTCACTATGTGGTCCCTAATTGGCATGGTCGTTCCACTATTCTAGTCAACTCATCCGAAGGAGAGCATGCTAAATTTCATCACAGTTTTCTCATGTCCAACATGATCTCCCAAATGATGACTCAACCTATGGTCTCTATCCCTAAATATATCATCATCATGTTGACATTTCATCCAAAACATCATCTTGTGTACAATTGACCCCCTTAGCAATGCAAAGGCCCATATTTTCATTTGATGTACTTTGTTAGGGGCTCATCCACTCTCAACATTTTTTTTCTAACCTGACTAAAGGTGCCTAAGCCATGGCCTATAAGAAAGGCACTGAAACATCCAATTTTGTAGAAAATTACCCTTCAATTGTTGGAATCGAATAATACAAGAAGTTATATTTTCCATTGATTTGAAACTCTAATTAAATTTTTTACGATTTGGGTTGATTCATATGGAAAAACCCCTATGGGAATTTTTCACCACCATGTACAAAACTTTGATCCTGGTGGAACTCTAAATATCACTAAAATTTGTATCAAATTCTTATCTGATTTGTGGCCAGAAAGCATATTCGTTTGCTACAAGATTAACTTACTCTAAAAGGTATGTCTAACTCTTTAAACCAATTATTAAATGGAATTGTCTATTCACTAATTATGGTTTTCATTGTCGTTGTGAACAATTGCATTATTCATCCATGGAACCCATCCTTTCACCAAATTCCAAACCAACAAATGAAAAAAAAATTTAAAAAATCAAAGACGATGGTTAGATATGCATATATGAAAAATACTTACCTGCAAAATATGTTAATCATATGTAAGTTCAAACTCTATTTGTTAGTTCTTTTTCCGTACAAAGCCCACAAGATTTTCAATGCAAGTTTGGATTTACAACTTTGGATCATTAAAATGGCTATGTGGAGTTGACCCCAAATCCATGTATAGCATTAGAATTTGTGAAATTTCAAATTATCATTGTCAAAATTAGGGAAATTTTCAAAGATCCATACTTTTCTTATAGTGTAAATACCTTGGTGATTCTTACTAATTCTTAAAATGTCAACCATAAAATGTTTGGTGATATTTTTGTAAAAATATTCAAATTTCTAAGGATTTTATATAGTTTCTAAAAAAAGCTCAACTATTTTTAGATTAAAAGACTTCTATCCTATATAATTTGCATGAATTATTATAAAAAAAAAAATGGAACTTGTTGAATCGTTTTTTGGAAAAAAAAATCATGGGAAGTTATCCCATAAGAAAAATTTAGCCCCTAAAATTTCCTTTGGTCAAAATCCTAATTTTTCATCACATGTTTGAGTGAAGTTGTTAGATGGAGGGCATGTAGGCCTGGATTTTGGCCTCTCACGTGACATATTTTCAATTTCAAGATGTATTTGATGGATCACCTTAAATGTAGGATGCATAAAGCTACACTAAATTCAAATTAAAAACAATAAATTTGACATTTATAAACTTATATAAATTGTCAAATTTTATCATCATGTGTATATTAGTACACACAATAGGTAAGAAATTAAAACATTCGCTTCAATTTCCACTATTTATACAACTAATATGTGAATTATAAGATCCCCTGTTGTAATTTCATTTAAAATAATTTAAAAATGGTTTGCCGCACACTTACCATAAATGGAGTATTGGTTCATTGTTCTCTCAACCTTTTTTTTCCAAGAAAAATAAATGTATTTTTATTTGAGATAAACAAAAATACAATACGTAGGTGTTCTAGGAATAGTCCAAATTTTTTTATCCAAAGATAGATCTTTTCAAAACATTTCACTATAGATGTAGAACAATCCATACCCTTCATGATATCAAGAATAATATCTATCAGGTGATTGAAACAAATAGTAGATCTAACAGTCCCATGTACTCACAAATTACAAGTTCAAAAGGGGTTCAAAAACCATTAAATGAAAACTATGGTAAAACCAATATATGGCCATCTTGTACTTCTCCAAGGAACCATAAATCATATTTAGTTGAATACCTTCCTTTGAGAGTCGGTTTGCAATTGTGTTGTTCTCCCTATAAATATGAGTATAGATGACCCAAAAAATTATTTTATACTTGGAGACTTCCTTTCACCCAATTAATGACCATAAAATAATTGTTCTCAACCTACCATTGTAGAATCACCATATTTAGGTTCTAATTTCAAATTTTGGGTTCGATTTGGAAGTATGAAGCAGAACTTGAAAGTTCAAAATTTGAAGCCCCAATTTACACCCCATATTGGTGGAGATGTTCAGTTTTAATTTGCATTTCTTATGATTTTTAATAATGATCAAGGTGATCTATGAAAAAATATCCTTCATCAGTTATTATTCCCTACCTCTAGAGGGAATATAGAAATCACTTTGTAATCAAACCTATTTAACTTTCAATTAATGTTGTCAAAGAATTTATGATGTTAAAGTTTAGCCTACTCAACAATTATTATTTTTCACTTATAAAATATATTATTTATAAATATTGTGATTGGTCGATAGAGATGATGTGACTAATTTTCATCATCTTTTTAATAGTTTTAGTGATTGGGAAAAAAATTCAATAATGTCTCCTTCATAAAGAACTTCATAAACATGAAAATGTCATAAATGATGACAATGATGGTTGCAAGACATTGATAAAAAAAAATTAGTGAGACTTGAGCTCTATAAACTTTCTGCAAGAATTTGTAAAATCATACTACATCAATTAATGACATGAATGTCATTATGTAGAGATAGAATGAAGGGGGGACTCTCAACAAATATTACTCTATATGATAGAATCCAAAATTTGGGCATTTTCAATATTGATTTTGGCCAACAAATTACTTGGTTCCAATCTATCTCGTGTGTTGGATTCACTCAATCACTTTGTTATCACCGTTTAAATTTTTGGTATGAAATAGAGATTTTGGGGTTTAGCGAGGTGCTAAACCAATTTAGAAGTCAGATAGATTTGGGGAAGTGCCAGAAAATGGAAAAAGAGATTAAATTTGGTGGAGGCATTAAACAAATCGGGCTCGAAAGGACGTAGATCACCATCCGCCGAGATCAACGTTTGGGATAGATTTCAGAGTTTGAAATAGCGCGGAAGTTAAAATATCTAAGCAGTCCCAAAATTTCAACTGTGGTTTCCCCACAAAGGTACGTGGCATCTTTAGGTGCATTTTGGGACGAAAAGTGGGTAGACTCAAAACCACCCCATCACATCCCCAAAATCATGTGTTAAATGTCATTTATTGGGTCCAATCTAAGGGATACACGTAACAATGAAACTTGATGGCGAGTCAAATAATCTCAAGAAACCCGCTTGTGTACCATTCGTCCACATAGTGCCAAATAAGCGTCGCCAAATAACCGATTTGATACTCATCATTGAAAACTACTAGCTGAGTGTGAGAGTCTATTATTCCCATAAGGATTTTTGTTAGTAGTCGATGATTATAATTGATGGAAACTTTTACTCAAAACCTAGGTGAGATTACTCTATTTTGGGAAATTAGCGGCTTATTCCAGAGCGATATATATGCAAATCGAATCGCTCGTCCAACTCAGGTGCAGTTTGAGGGAAATAGGATCATGTTTCCTAATAAATCAGAGGAAGCTGAGGAGAAATATTCAACGATTTTCAGCAAATCAGGGAGTTCGAAGAATATGACATAATTATCAAATAAAAAGAGAGAAAAGGCATGCTACCTAAATCCTAACAACAAATCTCGTGCAAAATCTGTTGATGAGCCAGGATCAGGCGAAGAGATCAGGTTGAATCCTATTATGAAGGATTTGATCATTAATGGATATGGGGATGGATACAACACACAAGTTGGTGTGAGCAAAAGGAAAAAGCAATGAAAGGAGGAGGCTAAAGTTGGAATAGTCAAAAGCGTTGAAGAAAATCAGCCTAGCTGGCTTGACACATTAAAGGAAGAGATTGAAAAGATAAAATAAAACTACATGAAAATCTAAATCAAATATATTTTAGGGAATCATGTGATATTGTAGATATGTGGCATTTAATGGTAAGATCCTAGATATTTTGTTTTTGGTTTGTAATTGTTCCCTAGAAAGAAGGAGTTCAGTTTTGATGAGTTACTCCCTCTATAACTGATGTCTATTTTTGGAATCTTGGAAAGAATGACCTGTTTTTCTTGGCCTCATATGTAATTTATCTATATATACTATTAAAAATATAAAAGAATGGTTCTACTAGCTAGAGAGGGGTCTGCCTTTGTAGCAGGAAAACTTTGTGATTTCTTATGAATTTTAATACAAGGAGAAAAAGTTTTCTTGGATAGCCAAGATTCATCATGGTGTTTATGTTCAGTATTTTTTCCTGTATTTCATATTCATGAATGTGTTTTGCTACTAGTAATAATCTTTAAGTAAAAGAAGGAATTCATCTTGTCGGTGCTCCTTCTTACATTGATTATACTCATTATGTGTTTATTGGTTTCTGGTTCAGAATTCACCTAGGATTGGTGCTCTGTTTATGGTAGCCAACCTTTATGTTCCTTCTTCTAAAGCTATACCAAAAGATTCATCCTCTATTAGATGCCTCTTGTCATAGTGTTCCTTCCTTTCTTTCCAACCTCCATCTCATATTTATTATTTGGGTGAACACAACACCTATTTTTCCTTTATTCCCTTAGGAATACACAACTTGTAAATCATCATATGATTTCAGGAGTTGACCCATTTCCCAATGGCCATGCTCTCTTATTTTTCCTACCAACCCTTTTTAAAAAACCAGTCCAATTGTAGAGTCTGACCTATGTGTGCCCATTTCCAAATCTTTTTGAATATTTTCGGTCTCTACATGTTTGAAAGATCCCTCTCTGGTTGGAAGGGTTAGAATCCAACCTAAAGTTAGTTGAAACAGTTACCTCTGTCATTATTTTATCAGCCGAACAAATTTACAAAGTGTTGATATTCTGGTGTCATTGTCAGGGAGAGAAAGTGAAATATTCCCTAGGATAAACGACAAAGTTCAAATTTGAGTATTGATGGTGAAAAGTATTCAGACACAGAAAGGGTTGTACATCATTCACCTGGTGATTCCATGTTCAAGAATCTAGAATTCAAAAATTCCATGGCAACTCCACTGTCCAAAGACTCAGTAGCCTGAAGATTTTTATTGGTAACTCCACTCAAGATTCAAATGTGATTCAAATACTTCACTGGAGGATGAGATCCCTTGACATAGGTATGAAAGGACATCATGGGAGAAAACAGGTACCTGAAGTTGAGTTTTTTCCAAGACATAATATTTTTTGTTACTAAGTACCTTTTGTCCTTTCCTAAACATGCTAAACAATTTTTTCTTTACCTACTACATTCAAATGATGATCATGAGAATATTGCAATTCTATATCCTCCTCCTAAATTCATACATATATCTCCTTAGTTTATCACTGATTTTGATCAAAATCTTCCATCTAAGCCATCTGATGACCATATCCAAGTTGATGAGCTTCATGAAACCAAGGTCGGGGTCTCATCTCTTGTACTTGATCCAACACCCTCCAAGATTCAACATAGATACAATCCTTTGAAATTACCTCACATCCTTCATGATTTTCCTCCAAAGCACCATAAGTACCTACCTGTGTTTGATGGAGAACCTAATGCCATCACAGCTGAAAAACACATCCAAGATTTTGAACATTTTATAGATTTGTTTGAGATTGATCATGATGATGTTTGTATGA
>JZKD02S1058188.1:0-13267 GCA_000966675.3 Picea glauca
ACCATTCATTGTGAAAGAGGTCTTAGAGAAGGGCGCTTACCGTCTGGTTTATTTTGAAGGAAATTCTTTGGCGGAGCCTAGAAATGGGCTCTACCTTAGGAAGTACTACTCTTAGGTTGGTCACCTGGGTGGCTTCTTATATATATGTATAGTCTCTTATTCATTTTTGTATTTTTTGTTTTGTGGATGTGTAGTTATTTATGTCTTCTTTTTTCAGCATGGAAGATGTCAAGTGAATTGAAGGTTTATTTTGTGTTCGCGGACGACTCTAGTCGACACACTCGGAGGCTTGCTTCTGTAGCTTGGGTGATTTTAACACCTAGAGGCCAGTTGCTATTTTTCGGATGTATTTGTATAGGTGACGCTACAAACAATGTTGTCGAGTATAGTGCAGTGATATAGTTGCTTCGTGACGCCTTGTCACATGGAATTTATCGCCTCCAGGTATACCTAGATGCTCAGCTAGTTGTGTCTTAGTTAAATGGGGTTTATCGCGTTTATGATCCCACTCTGCACAGACGATTCCTTAGGCTAAATCTCTTAGAACAATATTTTGATTACACTACATATATCCATGTTCCTAGGATATTTAATCATCTAACAAATACTCTAGCTAATCAAGTTTTAGATTGGCATGTTGCTCACATATAAAAGAAAAGCACACACATACACATGTAAATACATTTGTAAAAATGTTATCCATAATACAAGAAATATGTGTGTGTATATATATATATATATATATATATATGTCCAAAAATAGTGTTATGAGTACATAAGTGGGCATGAAAGCCTAAAAATTTCATCAGTCTACATCGTTGGGCTTATGCCCTCAAAAAATAAATATAGTACAAAAAGTTCCCTCGGCACATCAATGGTCTAGTACTATCTAAGGACAGCCCTGCTATAATGTACAATGACATTCACAAGATGCTAGAATAGTTGGACCCAAGTTTGAGGCACCCCTACTACATGTGGCTGCATAGACGGAGGGATATCCTCAATCTCGGCCACAGGAAAAACACAAGTGAGTGCGGTGAGGTTTCGCTCCACTCGTCGCAAAATTATGCCAGCCTCCCCAAATGGTGGTCCTCCTGCAGCTGCTAGTCCTCCTGCTCTGGTCCTTCCTTAGGTCGAGGATGACACCAAGTCCTCATGAAGTTGGTTGATTGAACATTCCCCACATCTGTACATCACATATTCATAAATCAATACTCTATACACACATAAAAATGATATATATGAAAATTACAAATTTAATAAACTTTAAAATATATTTTACCTATCTCGCCATGCTCCTCTCTGGGAGGCACAGACATGTCTAGGTCCCTGGTGAAGTTTCTCCCTGCATAGGGTTAATCCTCAATCATCGGGATTTGACATGCGCACCAATTAAAAAAACTTGTCATCGAAGGCCTTTATAGTCCTCCCTCCACCCTATCTAGGCAACAAAGCTGCCCACCTTCTCACTACTGGGAAGGAGGCTACATGCCCCTGTACCATCTCTTTGGGACTAAGACTGGGCACCCTCTCAAACAAGAAGGAGCATAAGATAATACCAAACCGAAAGTTCTTGTTGGTACGTCGCCAACACTTTGTAAGTTGTCTCTTCATGACCACAAGCATGGTGGTACTCTAGTAAAAAATGGTTGCCTCCAAGCACTAAATGACACAATGCATATATGTGTGTGAGGCCTGATGAAGTGTTGCAGATCTAGTAATCCACCCGATCAAGAGTAAGATCACGCATAAGGAGAGGCTAGTGATCTTGTGGATTGGAACTTGAGAAACTACTTTCTCAGTGCCAACTTCACAATACATCCTAATGTAGTCCTCGATGTTGAAAGGCCCTGGAGGAAAATTCCTCAAGTTGACTGGTTCCCATCTTCTCGAGAGGCTAGTCAGAAAGTAGATGTCCTCCATGGTCAGGGTCAGTGATTAACCCTCCAGTATGAATGCCTCATCATTGAGATTCCAATACTCCACAAGAGCATTGAGAAACCTCAGTTGTGCCCTCATAAATGGACACTGGAAGAACTTCCATAATTCGGATTGTTTTAGTGCAACAATGGACACAGGGTCCTCCTCGACCAAAACATCGAGCTCCTCATGCTTTCTCTCTCTCCAGTGAACATACATCCTGTCACATGACAAAAGTAGAGAGGAGTTAGAACTCACTTTTTTATTTTTTCAAAGTAAAAGAGGGTGTACACGGGCTTCTTTTTACACAGTCTCATATGTACGTGAGATTTTTTGGTATTCTACTCGAGTACATATGCGGGTTGGCCTTGGACAACCCGCGTACACACATGGGAACCCTTTTTACAAGAGTGTGCCCCCTCCAAAATAAAAATTAAACAACAAAGGAGGAGTTGAAATGCAAGTATGGGTGTTTTGTACTTACTTTTTCTAAACAGAAGGTCGTTTCGTCCACTGAAGCTCCTGAAATCCACTCTTTTAACAAAGGGTTTTTTTGAACTTTTGGTTGATTTTCAATTTGCAATGGTGAAAATGAGATGTTCACTTCTATTTATAGATTTTTATGACCCTTTTTGCCCCTTTTTGGTCCCCTTTGTCTTTTTTCCTGGCTTGGTGGTTATTTGAATTCATTTTTGAGTTTTCTATTGGTTGTTTCAGTACTTTTCTCCTTTTGGTTTGGTAATTTTTTGGGGATTGGTTACATTTTTTTGGCATCCTTTGGTAAAAGTCATTTTTTCTAACTTTTTCATGTAATTTAGGATTTCATTCCCACTTTTTTCATATTGTTGTCTTTTCCGCTTTTCCATAGGATCGACCCCACCGAAGTGTGACACATAACCTTCATTGATTCTTTAGAAGTGTCGTGATTAGGTGGTGGAGCCTACCTTTACATGGATGCCCTAGGTAGATCCTTTGCTCCATTTTTGGTGTCCATGCTGTCAATTATGACTATAGGATTAGGAGTCCTTATTAGTCATGTCATGATCACATAATGAAGCCTCATTATTTTATGCATCACCATTCTAGGCCTTACCCTTTGGACTCCCTAATGAGCATGATTTGTTGTCTTTCAAGATCGGTTTGAAATTCAAAAGCAACATCCAACGAGATTGTATTTATTATTTTTTATCTTGTCTGGATTACTTGAGAAAAGTAGCCCCCTAGAGTCTTCTTTAATCCCTTTTCAGACTCTCTAAAAATGAAAATATTGTTGAGCGATCTTGTTTCCCTTCACGCTCGCCAAAATCAAATTTGAAGGCACATCTTTCTGGCGGTATTTTACCCATTTTTTGGTCCGAATNACCATTCATTGTGAAAGAGGTCTTAGAGAAGGGCGCTTACCGTCTGGTTTATTTTGAAGGAAATTCTTTGGCGGAGCCTAGAAATGGGCTCTACCTTAGGAAGTACTACTCTTAGGTTGGTCACCTGGGTGGCTTCTTATATATATGTATAGTCTCTTATTCATTTTTGTATTTTTTGTTTTGTGGATGTGTAGTTATTTATGTCTTCTTTTTTCAGCATGGAAGATGTCAAGTGAATTGAAGGTTTATTTTGTGTTCGCGGACGACTCTAGTCGACACACTCGGAGGCTTGCTTCTGTAGCTTGGGTGATTTTAACACCTAGAGGCCAGTTGCTATTTTTCGGATGTATTTGTATAGGTGACGCTACAAACAATGTTGTCGAGTATAGTGCAGTGATATAGTTGCTTCGTGACGCCTTGTCACATGGAATTTATCGCCTCCAGGTATACCTAGATGCTCAGCTAGTTGTGTCTTAGTTAAATGGGGTTTATCGCGTTTATGATCCCACTCTGCACAGACGATTCCTTAGGCTAAATCTCTTAGAACAATATTTTGATTACACTACATATATCCATGTTCCTAGGATATTTAATCATCTAACAAATACTCTAGCTAATCAAGTTTTAGATTGGCATGTTGCTCACATATAAAAGAAAAGCACACACATACACATGTAAATACATTTGTAAAAATGTTATCCATAATACAAGAAATATGTATATATATATATATATGTCCAAAAATAGTGTTATGAGTACATAAGTGGGCATGAAAGCCTAAAAATTTCATCAGTCTACATCGCTGGGCTTATGCCCTCAAAAAATAAATATAGTACAAAAATTTCCCTCGGCACATCAATGGTCTAGTACTATCTAAGGACAGCCCTTCTATAATGTACAATGACATTCGCAAGATGCTAGAATAGTTGGACCCAATTTTTAGGCACCCCTACTACATGTGGCTGCATAGACGGAGGGATATCCTTAATCTCGGCCACAGGAAAAACACAAGTGAGTGCGGTGAGGTTTCGCTCCACTCGTCGCAAAATTATGCCAGCCTCCCCGAATGGTGGTCCTCCTGCAGCTGCTGGTCCTCCTGCTCTGGTCCTTCCTTAGGTCGAGGATGACGACAAGTCCTCATGAAGTTGGTTGATTGAACATTCCCCACATCTGTACATAACATATTCATAAATCAATACTCTATACACACATAAAAATGATATATATGAAAATTACAAATTTAATAAACTTTAAAATATATTTTACCTATCTTTCCATGCTCCTCTCTGGGAGGCACAGACATGTCTAGGTCCCTGGTGAAGTTTCTCCCTGCATAGGGGTAATCCTCAATCATCAGGATTTGACGTGCCCACCAATTAAAAAAACTTGTCGTCGAAGGCCTTTATAGTCCTCCCTCCACCCTATCTAGGCAACAAAGCTGCCCACCTTCTCACTACTGGGAAGGAGGCTACATGCCCCTGTACCATCTCTTTGGGACTAAGACTGGGCACCCTCTCAAACAAGAAGGAGCATAAGATAATACCAAACCGAAAGTTCTTGTTGGTACGTCGCCAACACTTTGTAAGTTGTCTCTTCATGACCACAAGCATGGTGGTACTCTAGTAAAAAATGGTTGCCTCCAAGCACTAAATGACACAATGCATATATGTGTGTGAGGCCTGATGAAGTGTTGCAGATCTAGTAATCCACCCGATCAAGAGTAAGATCACGCATAAGGAGAGGCTAGTGATCTTGTGGATTGGAACTTGAGAAACTACTTTCTCAGTGCCAACTTCACAATACATCCTAATGTAGTCCTCGATGTTGAAAGGCCCTGGAGGAAAATTCCTCAAGTTGACTGGTTCCCATCTTCTCGAGAGGCTAGTCAGAAAGTAGATGTCCTCCATGGTCAGGGTCAGTGATTAACCCTCCAGTATGAATGCCTCATCATTGAGATTCCAATACTCCACAAGAGCATTGAGAAACCTCAGTTGTGCCCTCATAAATGGACACTGGAAGAACTTCCATAATTCGGATTGTTTTAGTGCAACAATGGACACAGGGTCCTCCTCGACCAAAACATCGAGCTCCTCATGCTTTCTCTCTCTCCAGTGAACATACATCCTGTCACATGACAAAAGTAGAGAGGAGTTAGAACTCACTTTTTTATTTTTTCAAAGTAAAAGAGGGTGTACACGGGCTTCTTTTTACACAGTCTCATATGTACGTGAGATTTTTTGGTATTCTACTCGAGTACATATGCGGGTTGGCCTTGGACAACCCGCGTACACACATGGGAACCCTTTTTACAAGAGTGTGCCCCCTCCAAAATAAAAATTAAACAACAAAGGAGGAGTTGAAATGCAAGTATGGGTGTTTTGTACTTACTTTTTCTAAACAGAAGGTCGTTTCGTCCACTGAAGCTCCTGAAATCCACTCTTTTAACAAAGGGTTTTTTTGAACTTTTGGTTGATTTTCAATTTGCAATGGTGAAAATGAGATGTTCACTTCTATTTATAGATTTTTATGACCCTTTTTGCCCCTTTTTGGTCCCCTTTGTCTTTTTTCCTGGCTTGGTGGTTATTTGAATTCATTTTTGAGTTTTCTATTGGTTGTTTCAGTACTTTTCTCCTTTTGGTTTGGTAATTTTTTGGGGATTGGTTACATTTTTTTGGCATCCTTTGGTAAAAGTCATTTTTTCTAACTTTTTCATGTAATTTAGGATTTCATTCCCACTTTTTTCATATTGTTGTCTTTTCCGCTTTTCCATAGGATCGACCCCACCGAAGTGTGACACATAACCTTCATTGATTCTTTAGAAGTGTCGTGATTAGGTGGTGGAGCCTACCTTTACATGGATGCCCTAGGTAGATCCTTTGCTCCATTTTTGGTGTCCATGCTGTCAATTATGACTATAGGATTAGGAGTCCTTATTAGTCATGTCATGATCACATAATGAAGCCTCATTATTTTATGCATCACCATTCTAGGCCTTACCCTTTGGACTCCCTAATGAGCATGATTTGTTGTCTTTCAAGATCGGTTTGAAATTCAAAAGCAACATCCAACGAGATTGTATTTATTATTTTTTATCTTGTCTGGATTACTTGAGAAAAGTAGCCCCCTAGAGTCTTCTTTAATCCCTTTTCAGACTCTCTAAAAATGAAAATATTGTTGAGCGATCTTGTTTCCCTTCACGCTCGCCAAAATCAAATTTGAAGGCACATCTTTCTGGCGGTATTTTACCCATTTTTTGGTCCGAATGGATAATTTTATGAATAAAGGTATTCTCTAGGAACTCTGGTTCTCTAGAAGAGCATTCTCAGGCATAAGTTTAACCCTTTTTCGGGCCCGATGGACTAAATATTTGAAAAAGGAACATTCTCCTTGGTTTTGGTTTATCACATTTTTCGGGCCTTGGAGATTACTTATGAAAAAGGAACCCCCTCAGAATCCATAGTTAATCTGTTTTCAGACTCTCTAAAATTGAAAATATCATCGAGTGACCTTGTTCCTTCACACTCATTAAATTGGTCCAGAAGAACATCTACTAGCATGAGTTTACCCCTTTTTACAGCAAGTAGATTATAGCGGAAAAATGTACACCTTGGGAGATTCATCTCGCCAAGAGAGTTCTCCTCGATTACTTTTATACTTTTTCGAGCTAAGGAGACTAAACTCAGAAAAATATTGTGAGTCCATAGTTAAGCTCTTTTAAGACTCCTTAAAATTGAAAATATTTTTGAGTGATCTTGTCTTTGTCACTCTTGTTAAAATGGTTTTGAACAGATTTATTTTCGGTGGAAGTTTAACCCTTTTTCAAACCAACTGGACTAACTCTGAAAAAGGTACTCCCTGGAGTCTTATTTTGCATTTTTTCAGACTCTCTAAATGTGAAAAAACTACCGAGCTTACCTTCTTTGGGCTCGTAAAAATTACATAGAAGGGGTCTCACTGTTTCATGCTTAATTGCATTGCGGGTCTCATATTTGTGTCTTTGGCCTAATCTCGGCTCCATGTTTTTTTCAACTAAACCTTTGAATCATTCCTTATACGCAAGCCTTGCAACACTTCTTGCCTCTGCGACCTGACACCCTGACCCATGTAGGATTTTTTCTCGAGTGTCCTTATCCTACACATGTCTCCTTGCCCTAAGCATCAGTGTGTTCCATGCACTTGGAACCAGTTTGATTTTCATGACACTCATTCCTCCTTTGTAACGTAGCATTCTTTTATTATTTTTCAATCTCTTTAAAAATTGAAAAAGACAAAAAAGTCAAATATTCCAAAAAGAGGGGACGAGAAATATACATTATTTTTTTGGCAACAAAGATAGTCTCCCATGGAAAAATCAAATCATTATGTTTGTTCATCAAGCATTGGGATCTAGTATTACCTTAGGAAGTTGGTCTCACTACATAGAGTTGTGTCCTCCTCTGTTTGGTTACTCTTCCAAACATATGGAGAGTTTGTGTTGCCTCCTGCATCACAAACTTATGTCAATGTCATGTTGCCTGAGTCTAATAATTTTTTGTGCTTTTTTCCAAGGGAAGTTTTACCCAACCTGAGTCGGCCTTTATGTAGTTTGTCTCTTGAATTTCATGAGTCGGCCATCCCAAGAGTCCAATCAAGTCCAAATTCAAAATTGATGAAGTTCTCTACCTGATCATCGATATCCTCCAGTATTTTCTCGATGGATTCTCAAAGACCTCAGAGTAGTGATTATTACACTCCCATTGTACTCCTACCTGAGTTTTGAATATCTTGAAGTTGTTTCTCAAGCTACGAGGGATTCATCTCCAGCCATAGGCATCACTAGCTTCTTGAAGATGCATATTGTACTTGTATATATTCGATTGATTTTGAGATGTAGATCTGCTGTGTATTTCTTGCAACTATGCTTTATATAGTTATATGACATGGATCTCTAGTGTATTTGATTGGAATCCATGATTTATTTCATCCTGAACATGGGTATGCCCGCCTCGAAGAGACAATTGTTGTTTTGCAGATGGCACCTCCCGAACTATGGTCCCGGGCTCACTCGATTTTGTGCATTGGTGAAGATGTTGAAATGTATTTCGGCCATCAATTGCTCTTTTGACCTCATAAATTATGGAGCATATATTATAGACCTAAAATTCCCTACTCATGCATACATGGCTTTGGCCATCTTGCTTACATAATTTACCAAATCACTGCTGAGGAGATCTACTTATAAAACCAAATTTTAGAGCATGTACATGCCCTGCACCACTACTTCTCGCATACATATTCTTGCTGCATGCTATAAAACCCATTTACATATGCTTTCTTCACAATACACAACCCGTGTATACCTAAAAAAGTTTCAAAAATTAAAAAATTGTAAGGAATTCAGTGTAATTTACGGGATATTGGAGGTTTCCCAACCAATTCACCTGCTATAACCCGTCCCCCAACCAAACAACCATCCTTTTGTCATATAAAAGGAGGTGTTGGGGTCTCATTTCACAACCAAGCATAAGAACAGTGAAACTCTACCCAATTTCACTTCCCCTTCTTGCCCAAGCATTTGCTACCTTTTGTGAGTTACTTCCACATCATTCCCTCTTCAGCCCCTTTTCTTCCATTCAATCCATTCACTTTCCTTGAGGTGATTAGTATATTGTGAGAAGAGGCTTATTGAATGTGCACTTGAAGCATTGTAAATACAAGCCTAAACCAGGTTCATGGAACGATGGTCAGCAAGGATTGTAAGTTTTAGTCTTTGTTTAATGAATAAAAGAATCTCTTTTCCCTGTCCCAAATGATGTTGTTTTGTGTCTTTTCTTTGATTTATACATAACATTTGATATATAACCCTAATTTATGAATAGAAATAGCATGCTTGTAGCCCTATTTGACTAGTCTTGGATGCAAGTCATCTTTGGGAGGATACTTGTAGTCTTTGGAGCTACAGATCTTGAGGATATCATCACCAGATGTTGGATAAAAGGTACAATTACCGATCTTCTTTTCTACCACTTTCTATTCATTTATTTTGGTATGTTTGGGGTAGTGTAGAAACTAGATTGACTTTTAGGCGGTCATTTGCTATGTCTATATCCTAAACCCTGGTACAATTATAGGGGAGTTTCCCACTAGCAATTACACAAATACAATATCAACTTGCAGCGATTGGTGAGACAATATCCCTAACATGAAACTCTCTCTCATGCACGTATCCCTTGTGTGCATGGGATATGTGCACGAGAGAGAGTTTCATGTTCTGATATACTATGGACTGATTGTATTCAAGAGGAGACTCGGTTAGAGTCCAGGGATGGTTTGAAGAGGAGCCATGATGAGAAATTTTCTTTTGCTAGTCAAGTGAGGAAAGGAAAGTTCAAGAAGATTTCCAGTGGAGATTCAACCGCTCAACATGGAAAGAAGAAGAAGGGCATGAGAAAAGTCAAGTTCTTTTCATGTCACAAGTTTGGACATTGTGCAGGGAAATGTCTACGCAAGAAGAAGGGGAAAGTGAAACAAAATCATAGGTAGTTGTGTCGACAAAGGATCAAGTGGATGAGTTTTGCAAGAAGTTTTAATATAAACAGTTATTACTCATTTCTCAGAATTTCATAGGAATCATATCAACTAATGCATGGTTTATAGATAGTGGAGATACATGTCATATGATGGGAGCATGAGAGGTGTTCAAGAGTTTCACTGAGTCTGAATCAGAGATGCATGTGTAATTTGGTATGGGGACCAAGCATGTAGTGAAGGGATTTGGAACAATGCCATTTCAGATGGAGTCAGGAGGCACATTGAGAGTGTAGGATGTTCTATGGGTGTCATAACTCAAGAGGAGTTTGATCTTAGTCTCAATGATTGAGAATAAGGGATTTGACATAGCATTCCAGGATGGAAATAATTTCATTATTCCCATAGGATCTAATTCATACAAAGAAACTATATTTGGAGTTAGAAAGAGAAACTTATATAGACTAAAGGGTCACCTATGAGAGAAATTTCCTACAGGATGGTGACAGAGAACATGGAGCAGGTAACCCTGAAGGTTGAGAAACTCAGAGGGAGTCATCTTTTAGGTTCATATGGGAAGGAGAATCCTTCCAAGTCAGTCAAGAAGGAGTCATGTTATGAGATGGCCATGCAGGATGCTCAAGAGAAGGATACTTCTGGGAGCATGCTCAAAGGCAGTAGGTCTTTGGAGATAGGTCAGACCATCATGACAGGGATATATTCTATGCCAGAGGGAGAATCCAATCAAGTTTATTGGAGAGTAGGCATGGTAGAGGATCTGGTAGCAAAGATAGAGAAAATCTAGATGGGAGAAGTACCTTCCTCACTAAGAGGGAGTGTTGATGTTTTGGTATCATCAAACATGTACTTCAACATAGGCATGTTTTTTGCATGTAGAAGTAGTTGAAAATATTCTAGTCTTTAGTTTACTTTATTTAGAAGGAATTAATTAAAGTAAAATTGTATTTATTAGTGAATTGAGTTATTTAAGGACATGCTTAGAATGTAACATGTAATCTAAGTCTTAAGTGGGTGTGAGAAGTAATATCAACCATAAATCACTTTGAATATTAGAAATAGATTGTAACTCATGTTTATAAAAGCAAGGATGGGGTATATGAGAAGTCACTTTTGGAAAGAGGTCGAGGTCAAGAGAATTTGGTGAGAGATCAAGGTAGAGACTTGTGTGAGATACACTTGTGAGAGACTTGGTGATAGACCAAGGTTGGGGATAGAAAAGAAGGACTCTTTATAGTAAGGAGTGTAGGAGAACATAAGGACTTATGCTTACACTAGAGTGAGGAGATCTTACTGGTTGGGTGAAGATATTTTATCCAAGTATTGATGAGAGGGTTGAATCATAAAGGACCATGATTCAATATCTTGATAGGTGGAGAAGGACTTCAATATAGAGGTCATACATATCAAGGAGGAGAGAGAGAAGAAGTATCCACAAGTGGGTTTCAAAGGACAGATACAAGAGGGAGGAGAGAATTTATATGGAGGTTGCCTTACGAGAATTTTGTAGCCATCTGCGGGTCTTAGAGGATATAGGCATGGACATCCACGAGCCAGAGAAGGGAAAGCCACTGATGCATTTGGAAACGTGTTGGTATAAGGTCGTATAGAATAAATTGAGTTTCTAGGTTTGTTTGCAGATTCTCTCGGTGGGTCGTTATCCTTGTTACACGTGCCCTTATTTAACCTTAATAAAAGAAAATTTTGATTGGTTTCCCCTCTAGGGTTTTTCCAGGGGTTTACCCAAATCTTCATTTTCTTATGTGCTTGATTTGGTTTCCTTATTTATGATTTCGTTGCATGTTTTGTTGAGTAACCTAGATGTGCTTTGATTTGGTTTTCTTGTAATTAACTTCCTGGTGCTAGGTTGAAGGGAAATATCAACATGGTATCATAGCATACCAAGGGTCAGATACGCTTTAATAAAGCCAACACATAGAACCTTATATAGTTTTAGATTCTTGAGTGGAGGTATCAAGTCTCTTATTGTAAAGAGAACTTACTATAAGTGACATATAGTTTGGCTGAATGAGATCCCTTCCCTTTTGAGAGTGACCTACACTATTAGCCTCATATGGATTTTTGGATGAACTAATGAATCTACCTTGTTGATCCCTAACTCTGTGCATATAAAATACTAGAAAACAATCCTACAAATTGATGAAAATAAATCATATCACTCAATCTATTGTATCAAAAAGGAAAAACAACAACTTTACTTTTGATAGTTTCCCGACAATGATGCCACAAATGATGGACTTTTCAATTACTCTTTAATTAATTTAGTAATCAACAGAAGAGTTGTGCATTTAATTATCAATTCATGGTCATGTTAAACTTACGAACTATCGTGCACTATATATGCAAGTACAATGTTGTAATTTCCAATGAGTTGTAGTACTTTCAAATGAATGTCACATAAAAAGATACCAAAATTCTCTGGCAAGTCATCGAATTAAACTAGACCAAATCCACACTTGAAAAAATGAAAGAACACATTGCAAGAAAGTAAATGACACATTGCAATAAAGTAAATCACACTTACAGGAAAGTAATCACGCTTGCAGGAAAGTAAATCACACTTGCGGAAAAGTAAATCACTCTTGCAGGAAAGTAAATCACACTTGCGGAGAAGTAAATCACTGTTGCAGGAAAGTAAAGGTGACTCTTCTAAGTGTTAAGGTGATCTTGATTATTTTCATAGCTATGTTATGACTCATGGACCAAGATGTAGCAAACCTCACGATATAAGAATCAAACTACATTGTTCTTGTAAACAACTAAAACAAACAATATCGATTTGAAAATCACACAATTGTTAATTAGAAAGATAGATGCGAAGTTGCAACAAAGAGAGTTGCAATAGCCAGAGTTGAAACAACAAGAATCAAAACAACATGAATCACAATAACCAGAATTGTAGCAAGGGAAATATTAATGCTACATCAAAGTTTAACCAGAGGAATTGCTGGAAATAAATGAAAATGAATGAAATATTCTACAACTACACATTTACTAATCAAAATTTCTGCAGTGACAACATAAAGTGGTAGCAACGAGAAAATGCTAGAATTGCAACATGATGTTTGTTGGTTTTAACTACTTTATCTACTCTGATCTTACCCTACTTTCATAAGTTGACCCAGGTTCATATTTAACAAGATTCCAACAAAATCCCTCTAAAACTATCAGCCCTCCTAGTAAACTAGTAGGTAACGCAGTACACTGGGTGCACTGCGCAATATCACCCGAGATAGTTCTATGGAATACTCAGACGCTTGTAGCTTGGAAATAAGTGGAGATCTGTAACTGTCCCTTGTGATATTTATTTATTTAGTCTATTGTCTTAATTACTTAGTCACTCTTACTCATGCATGTGGAATATCAGATATAACTAGTTCCTTCATTCATTTATCTAGCATTTAATTATTAACAACAATGGATATGCATAACATTCAATC
>JZKD02S1058199.1:14814-24861 GCA_000966675.3 Picea glauca
TTGTTGTGTTTTATTGTATGATTCCTTGATCACATACATAGGTTTATATTGAGTTTATGCTATTGCTATCACTTTGGTTGGTTGCATCTTTTTGCAGGTTCATCATTGTATGAGCGTTGGAATGGAGCTATAATGGCGATAGCGAGAGGAAACGACGTTTAAATGGTATGTCACCTATCCCTCTTTAGTTAGTAAATTCAATATTTAAAAATTAAGGGAAGCGTTATGTTCTGGTGTGTTTTGTTCTAGATCTAGGTGGATCTAGGGAGATCAGTTAGTGTCCGCACCTACCAATTAGTCCGATAACAAAATTGGCGACTCCACTGGGGATGGATTGTTTCCTAGTTAGTCTAGTTTCCCTTGCTTTGATTTCTTGTTTTTTAGTCTCTGAGTCTATGGGAGATCCATCCAGACTCTCTGGATCTGAAAGTTAACTCAAATTTAGTCCTTTTTCAATTTTTTTCTTGATTACAGGAATTTTTGCACTGTACCCTTTAGTGGCCTGTGAGAAACACCTGAGTTTGTACCCTAGTGTTAAGTCCAGTGCAAACCCCTCACAGTCAACCTTTGTTCAGCCTGCGAGAATCTTTGATTCTCGCACTGTAATACAATGCTAGCCTGCGAACTTGTTTGTAAAATTTTTTGGATTGGGTCTTATCATTTTTTGATGCCCAGTTTTTCTTTGAACAGCTGGATTGAAGTTTTGGAGCCTATATTGATCTGTTTATAGTCTTCTTGACATTCTTTGAGTTGCTATTAGCCACTTTTTCTTTGTCTAGTTTTGAAGGATTAGTCTCTTGATTTGAGTGTCTTTCAATTACAAAGCATGTGTTTTCTTTGGAATTGTTGGAAAGATGAGATTTCTTCTGAATAGTTCGCTTTAAAAGATAGCTTTTAGTTTGGGTTTCTTTGTTTTAAGAAAGTTCATTATTGCTTTTAGTGAAATTTTTGAAACAAAAAGATTCAATTTCTTGCTTTATATTAGATTGGGGGCATCCTTGCATTTGAAGTAGCGAAATTGCATGATTCTTGGCATTTTTTGATCTTAAATTATGAAACAATTTCCCCCTCATGGCCGGGGAAGGGGGGCATGAATCGTGCATTGGTGTTTAGTACCTTTTTCTCATTTCTTGAGAATCTTGATATTGATGAGTTTAATATATTTTGGGACATCGTGCATATGGGAATGATAAATTTTTTCTCCTTCTCATAGCATAGCTTTCATCGAAATGAAAAAAATGCATCTTCATCACTTTGCATAATTTTCAAGTCGGTCAAAACACCATATTGTCCATGCCATTTTCCTCTTGAGTAACAAAAACCGTAAAATAAAGTGCTTATAAAAATTGATTAGACATTTTTATCTTTTTTGGTAGAAAACCTACATTAGATTAGTTGTAGGGCTTCGGAATAGGTGTGAAAGATAACTTTCCAAAGTTGCAAACAAACATAGAATCTTGAGTTAGGGAGCGGTTAAATCCACTTATTACATTTTTTCCTGGGAATCCCTTCTAACACAAGGATCAATAACGAGGTTGCATTGAGACTAGCAGAGTTACTCACCCTGCTTTGTTGATCTTGGTGTAGAGATTACGTGTATTATGGGGGTCGCTTGAGAGGTATACCCACAATGATGAGTGGAAGCCTTTCAAGTTGATTTTGGGCTAGATACCCTTCCCTTGCACGTGGATCGGACTGTTGATTGTTTCCCCAGGCATCACTGTATTGATTGGTAACCTTAGTGGCCTATTTCTCTAGGTTCTTTACACGAGGTGACTGTAGAGGGGAAAGTCTTCACGGTACCTGGAATCGACATTGGCCAAACTCACTCGGGCTCCTTGGAAGGTATACCCATGATTATGTGTGGGAGCTTGCACCAGGGTGTAAGTCTGTTGAGCAGGTCGTCAATGTAACTTTTCCACCCGCTTTATCTCATCCCCTTCTTACTTTGTTCCCACGATGTTGGATTTAATCACCAACTAGTGTGTTCATAGCAAGAAGGTTTTGTTTGCTTGCTTGCTCGCTAGATTTTTAGCATGTGCTATTTGTTTTCCTTAGGGGAATCTAGATTGGATATTTATTTATGGCATCAGTTCCCAGAATGACCAATGAAGGAACCCCCGCTCTAGGGGAACCTTTTATTTTTTCTTCTTATGGGAACATTGGTCCTCCTCACATCGCTACTTTGAACCTTCCAGGTCTCACTATTGGATTACCGGTATGGTTGTTTTCCACTCAGGTAATATCGAATGCAGTTAGTTCTTCAGTCACAAGCACTTTCCCCCAAGAGAATCAACCTCATGTTGATCCTTCACCTTCTTCACCAGTAAGGTCTTCTTTGTCTTCTTCGCTTGCAATGTCACCTTCTGTTTCATCTTCTTCGTCGAGTGAAAGTTCTGAAGCTAGTGACCTGGTGAATAAGAAGAAGAAGAAAAGAAATATTAAGAAGAAGAAAATTAAGCAAGGATCAAAACCTCCAACCACTGTCAAACATGTTGGAAATCAACCAGTTACTGTTAATCGCACTGGGAGTGTTGATGATGTCAAGATTGCCCAAACAACTCGTAAGCCCAAGTACCCTTGCAAGCTTTGTAAGGGTAGCCATCTTCTTAAGGATTTCCATGGTCTATCCAAAGTTATAGAAGCATAGTCTACACATCCTCTCCAACCCATGTCGTTAGCCTCTGAACAACATGTTGATGACTTCCCGTCAACTAGTCGAGATATCATTGAGAAGAAGAAAAGTAGAGCCAATTTCTCGTTTATGTTATGCAAAGGGAGTCATCTAACTCATCTTTTCCCTCATATGGAAGAAGACTCAAAATTCCTGGAAGACATGACTGTTTCACAGCCTCAACTTCCAGTTGCTTATTGCAAGATTACTCTTTACCCCCCTATAGTTGATGGAATGATCAATCTGGCCCCTTCGTTGGTCAATCCGGTTGATCATGTGGTCAATATGGTCATGTCCTTCATTGAACCAGTTGAAAAAGTGGTTGATCTGATACCATCCTCGGTCAATCCCACTCTCCCCTCAGAGAGTGAAACCCAAGCGGTCGACCTATTTCCACCTGTCGACCCCATTCTCCCCTTGGAGAATGAAACCCAAGTGGTCAATCTGATCTCTCCATCGGTTGATCCTACTCTCCTGCTAGAGAGTAAACCCGATACTGCCCACATTTTTCTCGTTGATACAGAATCTCCCATGCCGAGGGGTATTCCTCCTACTCCTGTAGGACCCCCTCCAAGTAATGAGGCCATCCAATTTGATGGGGGTGTGCTAACTGGACCTCGTCTTCCCTCTCACATTCCTTTCCAGATTACAGTGCAAGTTTGTGGTCAGGATGTTCCTTAGATGTTGATAGATGAAGGTTCATCCGTTAGTATTTTGTCCTCTTTTGCTTGGCAAGCTTTGGGTTGTCCTCCACTTGGGCCGGTTACGCATAATCTATTAGATTTTAATAGAAGAACTAGTCAACCTTTCGGGACCCTTCCTCAGTTTCTTGTAACTTTGGGAGGGAAAACTGTCTTCATTGATGTCATGGTAGTCCAAGAGCCCTTGGATTTCTCTTTACTCCTTGGGTGAGATTATGTCTATGCCATGAAAGCTATTGTGTCTACTCTTTTTCATGTGATGTCTTTCCCTCACGATGGATGGGTTGTGACTGTTGATCAACTTTCATTCATTGACCCTGCCTGGATTGCCTCCCTGAATGGTTCTTATATGCAGACAGTATTGCCCCCACCACAAGTCAATTATGTGGCATTGTCGCCCATGGATTCAACTTTTGATGACTTAGATCTAGTAGTTGACATGGTGATCTCTTCGATAGGGTTGTTAGAGCCTGATCTCTTTACTCCTGTCATGACCCTCGACATGGTGTCCTTCCAGAGTGTGTTTCTTCCTTCCATTGAAGACCTCTTGGAAGACATGACCGAGTTTTGTCCCTTGACATGGTGTCATTCCGGAGCATTGTCCTCTTGGTATCCATGATCAAGAATATCCAAGGATAGTTTTTGCGTCTTTGAGGCAACCTCATTAAAAAATGAAACAGAGGTTACGAGCATAGTTCTTGTTTCTATGTCAAGCTCGTTAAAAAATGAAATAATTTTCCCCCTCTCTATTTGAGTCAAGTCCTTTGTCTAGTATTTGAAGATTCATTTCATTCTCCTTTGAAGTTGGATGAAATGAAGCTTGGGGGGCATTTGCCTCAGCCTCTGGACTTCATGCTGAAGTTGAGCCGCTAGCTTCTTAAGGTGGGGGCTAAGTATCAACCATGCGAATTTGTGGATAATGCGTTGGGAAGTCCAAGCATAGTTTTCTATGGTTCAAGATTGTGTAAAAATGAAACCACTTACCTCAAGCATAGTTTCCTCTAGTTCAATCTTGCGTAAAAATGAAACCAGTTCCAAGCATAGTTTTGTTTAGTTTTTAAGCTTGTGTAAAAGTAAAATCTATCCCAAGCATAGTTTTGTTTTGTTTTAAAGCTTGCGTAAAAATGAAAACAATCCCGAACTTAGTCTTTGTTCTTTCTCATGCTTGTAAATACATGAGAATTAGTTACTGATCTTAATATTTGTTCTCTCTCGTGCTCATAAATATGTGAGAATGAAACCGAGTATACTTTTATCACTTTTTCAGACTCGTAAAGGTTATACAAAAGAGGAACCCCCTGGAGTTCCCTTTAAGCTCTTTTCAGACTCTCTAAACATGAAAAGATTGTCGAGTGATCTTGTTCTTTTCACGCTCATTAAAGTATTTGAAGAAAACGTCTGCTGAGCGATACTTTATCTCTTTTTCGGTCTCATTAGACTACTTTACGAAAAAGGAACTGAGAGAGTTCTCTTTTAAGTGTTTTTCCAGACTCTATAATCATGAAAAACCTTCGAGTTTTATTTTTTTGGACTCATAAAACAAACATTGAAAGGCCCATGTGGGACCGAACCACTCCTTCCTAGGGTTCGTTAAAGATACTCCAAGGGACTCATCCGAAGGATGAGCTTACATTACAAACATATGTTATCCTCCTCAAGCTTGCGTAAAAATAAAGAGTTTCTCGCCAGAAATGTTGGGGGGGGGGGAATTGGGAAAGAATTGTATCTAAACCTATATTCTATGGAAGATCCACTTTTGAACATGACACCCTTTCACTTGCCTTGTGTCTAGGTTGGAAAATCCGCTTGTTTCTTGGTCATACTCCTTTATAAGATTACAAATTGGTATGTGAGCCCTGTTGTTGAGTCAGTATTTTCCAAGATGGTTGTTGTGTCATCAATATGTTCAACAAGATGTCCAACCTGAAAATCCTTCTACTGCATCAGCCATTTCTGTAGTATTTAAGACTTCTATTGTGTCGGCCATCCCTGAGTCATTCCTAAATCACTTGTTTCTATGATCTACCTCAAATCTTGTTACTTGTTTCGTGTCATTGATGTGGGATACATTAAGGCCCTCCTGTGACGAGTATTTTCCTATCGAATTCAACTCATTATCCAGGAATTAGACTTAGAAACCAATTGGTACCTTGGAACTTACATGCCTCAATGGCAGGTTTCCTCTCTTTCGACAGTGGGTTTTCATTATTGACCCCTGATCGGGAGATTCCATCGAGTGTTCGACTTCATCTCATTAATTCACATTCGTTGGATTGTACTAGTGTACCTTGGGATTCATTAACATTAATGGTGATTTCCTTCGCACTTGTTAATGGTATACACTAATGACCAGTAATCAAGTGGTTTCTACCATGTTCTACTTCGACACATGTATTCACATGGTTAGATTCATACTATAGAGTGGTGGAGATGAAGACCCTGGATCTTTTCTGATAGATTCAGGTTGTGTTGGAGTATATTCAGTTTGTACTATTGCATAGATCCACATTGTGTGTCTAGTGGCTATGTTCAAATTTGAGTCTTTGACACCTAGATCCACAATGTATTTTTGGTGGCTATGTTCAGATTTGAGTCATATCGGCATGGATCCACAGTGTATGTTTGGTGGCCATGACTTGTCTTACTCGATATGGATATTCGCATGTCGGCATTTATGCTTTGAGTCATTTGTATTCTGAGTATGGGAATTCCTACCTCAGTGATGATATATTATTGTACTGTATTTCCTTGTTTGTTGGCAGGTTTCTGACCGACTGTTTCTTGTTCCCTACACACACTCGACAAAGTATTTCAGCTATCACTCTGTTCTAACTTTATACTTTGGGGGGCTCTCTGTTACACATTATTTTCTTCATTCCTATGACCATTAATGATGTAAACCTATATGTTTCTTTCATAGGGGTCAGTGGCCTGAGTTCCTGAAGAGAGAAGAGAGATGAAATTTTCCTGAGAAAAGAAGTTGCATTTTCCCTTGTAAAAACCCTGTAAAAAAGGAATTTCGCAGGTTGCTATATAGGTAGGGTGTGAGAATGCCTGATTCTCATAGGTTGCACCATAGCTGGGTTGCGAGAGGTTCGTAGGTTGCACTATAGGCAGGGTGCGAGAATGCCTACACGTGGGAAAAACAAGCGTTTTCTCGAATCTTCTAGAAGGAGAAACTTATATGGTGAGGTGGCATCTGAATGGTTTGGATCTTACTCACTTTCATGATTTAGTGGGATCATCCTAACCTCCTCACCTTATCCTCTTCAACTTATAAAAGGAGAGGAGTTCTCATGGATAAAGTTAGCTTTGGTTAGCTTGGAGCTTTTGGATTGGGCTAAGTTGGATTTAGCTTGGAATTATTAGCTTGGTCATAGTGGTTTTGAGTTTTTCCTTTGTCAAGATAGATTGTGAATACTATCAGATATATTCTCTTAGAATTATTGTAGTGAAAGTGTGTGGGGAATGAAGGACAGTTGGAAGGGACCTTACGACATCAAGGCCATGGTTGTAATCTCTCTTTCACATTTAATATGATACAGTAATATGATTCTTTCCTATAAGTCTTGTTGTGTTTTATTGTATGATTCCTTGATCACATACATAGGTTTATATTGAGTTTATGCTATTTCTATCACTTTGCTTGGTTGCGTCTTTTTGTAGGTTCATCATTGTATGAGCGTTGGAATGGAGCTAGAATGGCGATAGCAAGAGGAAGCGACGTTTAAATGGTATGTCACCTATCCCTCTTTAGTTAGTAAATGGAATATTTAAAACTTAAGGAAAGTGTTATGTTCTGGTGTGTTTTGTTCTAGATCTAAGTGGATATAGATCAGTTAGTGTCTGCACCTACCGATTAGTCCGATAACACTGTGTCTCTACCGAATCTTAATTCTGAAATGACAAATGTAGTTAAAAGGAAAACAGGGTATCAGTATTTAGATAGATGCAATAATAACATGCATACCTCACCACCTCCATGGACTTTCAGTGGTTATGTATTCATGATTATGCCAATTGATAGCTAGCTCATGCGAAAGCATGGGCTTTTCTTTTTTCTCGTGGAAACTTTTTCGGTGGTTAACTAGGATTTTTCTTTTCTCCCTTAACTACCGAGAATGAAGGCTTTCGGTGGTTAATGAGCTATTTTCAGGCTCATCTAAACCACTAAAACTTGAGATTCTCTCTTTTTCTTGACAAAACCAAATCAAAATTTCTTTCCAAGTTTATTTACAGAAAATAAACTCTCTAACATACCTAAAAAAATTTAGAAATAAATTTTTTGGACCACAATCTATCACCTAAAAAGAAAAATATCCATCGATTTATTTGAGGAGATAATAGTATCCATAGATATGGTGGAGAAATTGGATCTGGATACAACTATACATCCAAGTTCGTATAGAGTCTCATGGTTGCAAAAAGGTCACCGGGTAATGGTAACTAAACAATGCCTAGTTGAATTTAAGATAGGAGGATATAGAGATGGCATTTTGTGCGATGGGATTCCCATGGATGTATGCCATGTTTTGTTGGGGAGAATATTAATGGATAAATTCGTGAGTACGGACACAGACCAATCTCCCTAGATCCACCTGGATCTAGAACAAAGCAAGACAGAATACTACTCTTTCCCTAGATCTAGACTATTGAGTGAACCAAGAGAAATGGATAGTGGACATACCTTATGAATGCTCTCCCTGAATCTCTGTTGTTCCTCGCTCCTCTTCAATTCTCTTGTGTCATCCAATCGTAACAGTACAAACCAATCGAAGTACAAGCGAATTAATATATTCAAAGCCTAGTCTATACATGTGATCAAGGAATCATGTAATAAGATGACATCATCATTATGGGAAAGGGACATATTCATGTATTGAATTAACTGAAATTGAAACTTACAACTTGAGCCTTGATTTCATAGGTCTCCTTTCAATGGCTCTTGGCTTTGACACACACACTTGCTCATGCATGAAGAAAATCAACCACATAAGATGACCTTGTTATTGTCCTTTGCTGCTGTAACATCAGTCCTCCATACAGTCTTGCACTAATTCTCCAATCAATCTCTTACTAGCTTGCTTCTAATCTCTCTTGTTAACCCTCTCCATGAGCAATCTCCTCAATATATAGGAGAAGATAGTTTAGTTACTTGTATAGAGAATGATCCCAAGATATCTGGAAAGTCGGTATTTTGCCAACCATTTGAAAGCCAACTCATCCTTCTAGAAGATTCTTTCTAGAAGGATTGAGAACTCATCCATTTTCCTTCTTTAGAAACATGTTCGCACCCTGATCTTGAGTGCAGTGCGAGAAGTTCACATTCAAGCTGAAGGCAGCCTGCGGGAATGTATCATTCTCGCAGGAGAGTATATAAGTAGCCTGCGAACTATCTTTAAAATAAGTTTTCTGGAAACTGACAAGTGTAACCTTTCTCATGAAAATGTTCTTAGTAAAGAGTTTGATTTTCTATTATCATGACACTATCATGAAATCATCCCAATGACCAAAAATGTGGATAACAGAATGCCCCCCAAAGTCTGAGAGTGGAACCAGTGACAGTCGATAGACTTTGTAAGCTGCATGTGTGTGTCAATAAACCAAGAGCACATCTAATCGGATCCCTGCAAACAATCAAGCATCAACATAAGATCAAATATATTAATTCTAAGGTAGGCATTCCCATACTCAGATCATAGACTGATGACATCAAAAACAAAGGGCATGGCCACCAATCATACACTGTGGATCCATGTAGTCATAATATAACACAGCCACCTGAATACACTGTGGATCTATGCGACAATTGTGAAATCAAAACGACATAGCCACGAACCATACACAGTAGATCTATGTGTTGCAAACTATAGATACTCCATCGCAACTTGGATGTAAAGACAAGATCCAGGGTCTTCAAACCTATCACCCAAAGTACGAATCTGACCATGTGATTACATGTGTCGAAGTCGAACATGGTAGAAACCACTTGATTACCAGTCATTGATGCATACCGTTAACAAGTGCGAGGGAAATCACCATTAATGTCAATGACTCCCAAGGTACGATAGTACAATCCATCGACTGTGAATAAATGAGTTGATGTCGAACACCCGACGAAATCTTTCGATCAGAGGTCAATAATGTAAACCCACTGTCGAAAGCGAGAAACTTGCCATTGAGGCATGCAAGCTTCAAGGTACTAAATAATTTCTAAGTCTTAATCCCGGATAATGTATTGAAGTCGACGGAACAAGACTCATCACAGGAAGGTCTTGATGTATCCCCCATCAGTGACACGAAATAAGTAACAAAGTTTCATGGTGAAACTGAGCATGTAGTAATTGGACTTTGGACATAGGGAAGGCCGACACAGAATGAAAAGATAATTGTAGATGGCCGACTCAATAGAGGTTTCAAATGGACAGCTCTTGAACATATGGATGACATGACTAATGATTTGGAAGCATTGACTCAAAAATGACACATGGAAGGACCTTGTAATCAAATCGAATGAGAGACAAATGGATTTCCCAAACCGGATTCAAATGATGAATAGGGGGTGTCATGTTCAAGAGCGACACTTACTACCAATTAACTCAAAGACAAAACATATCCCTTTCCCAAATTTTTCCCCCACCATTTCTGGCAAGTACCTCTTTATTTTTACGC
>JZKD02S1058199.1:35289-52586 GCA_000966675.3 Picea glauca
ATGTCAAATCGACTTGGGAGTCGATCCATTAGTGGTTGGGAGGCCGACCAGCTTCATAAATGCGTCGTTTGGCAGGCGCGCGGGTTTTTCACCCCACAGCCGCGCATATGCGCTCCAGGTACGAAGATATTACGCGCGCGCATGCGCGCGCCCAGTGGGTGCATAACGCTTTTTAATTTTTTGGCCATTTTGTATAGTTTTGACCCTTTTGCTGTGCTGTGGAGTTAATCCTTGTGCCATGAACGACTGTTTTTCTATGCTGATGATGCGGAGTTCTTGTCGCCCTGTGCGGACAAAATTTCAGTGATAACACCAAGATTCATCCTTACAAGTACTTCTATGGAGGATCTACCTGAAGAAGTTCAGGAGTTGTTGGATAACTTTGCTGACATAGTAGTGGATGAGTTATCTATATTATTGACACCTATTAGGAGTATCGACCATCACATTGATCTAATACCAGGAGAAAGCATGTCGAACAAAGAAGCATACAGATTGACACCTCAAGAGAATGAGGATATAAAGAAGCAAGTCTAGGATTCGATGGACAAGGATTTGGTCAGGGAAATCTTGAGTCCATCCGCAATACCGATTTTGTTGAGTCTGAAGAAAGATGGAGGATGGAGAATGTGTACAAACTCAAGAGCCATAAAAAAAATCACCATTAGGTACTAATTTCCTTTTCCAAGGATGGATGACTTAATGGATTTTTTAAGTGGAGTAAATTATTTTTCAAAAATAGATTTGAAAAGTGGATATCACTAGATAAGGATGAGAGAAGGTGATGAGTGGAAAACAACCTTCAAGACAAATGAGGGGTTGTATGAATGGCTTGCTATGTTGTTTGGATTAAACAATTCCCCAAGTACTTTTATGAGATTGATGAATGAGCTATTAAAATATTTCATTGGTAAGTTTTTGATTTTATATATGGATGATATACTGGTCTTTAGTAAAACTAAATAAGAGCATTTGAGACACTTAACAATGGTAATGAGAATATTGCAGAAAGAGAAGATGATGATGAATATGAAGAAATCTTCTTTCATGAAGACAAAACTCATTTATTTGGGTTTTGTGATCTCTTGAAATGAAATGAATATGGATCCAGAGAAGGTGAAAGAAATTAGAGAATGACCATCTCTAAGGAGCATATTCGAGGTGAGAAGCTTTCATGGATTATCAAGTTTCTATCAGAAGTTCATTAGAAATTTAAGTGGAATTTGTACACCGATGCTAGATACGGTGAAAAAGAGACACAAATATTTAAAATGGACAGAAGAAGTTGAGAAAGGATTCAAGATACTAAAGGATAAGTTAACAAAACAATCGATTTTGGTTTTGCCAGATTTTGGAAAGATATTTCAAGTTCGATGTGATGCTAGTGGAGTTGCAATTGGAGAAGTTTTGAGCCAAGATAATAGGCATGTTGCATATTTCAGTGAGAAAATGAATGATACTAAGAGAAAGTACTCCACATATGATAAGGAATTTTATGCAATAATTCAAGCCTTGAAGAAATGGAGGCACTATCGTTTTCCAAAAGAATTTGTTTTGTATAGCAATAATTAGGCTTTACAATTCATAACTAGATAGGAGAAGTTAAATCAAAGACAAGCTAAGTGGATAAAGTTTATGAAAAAATTCACTTTTGTCATTAAACATATTTCTGGTAATTCTAACAAAGTTATTGATGCATTGAGCAGGAGATGTCTAATTCTGTAGGAATTTCAAGTGAAAATATTAGGGTTTGAACACCTTAAGGAGATGTATTGTGATGATCCATATTTTAAAGAGGAATATGAAGCATGTGAAAATACTATGATTATAGACATAAGCTAGTGGACAAACTATCTAATTCAATATGGATTGATGTTTAAAGGTTTCCAGTTGTACATACCAAAGTGTTGAATGAGAGATAATTTGTTGAAATAAAAACATAGTGGAGGTCTAGCCGGACATTTCGTCCATGACAAGACATTTGCACAGTTTAAAAGTTCACACTATTGGCCAGGTATGAGAGAAGACATGAAAAAGTTTGTGGATAGATGTAGTATCTGCCAGCATGCAAAGGGATAGAGATAGAACATTAGGTTGTATCAACCATTGCATATTCCAGATAGGCCTTGGGATGCAATAAGCATGGATTTTGTGTTGGGATTTCCAAGGACACAAAAGGGAAGTGATTCCATTTTTGTAGTAGTTGATAGATTCTCAAAGATGGAACACTTTATCCCATGCTAGAAAACTAGTGATGCAACACACATTGAAATTTGGTTTTTCAAGGTAGTTGTGAGACTTCATGTGTTTCCCAGGAGTATTGTTTTAGACATGGACACCAAATTTGTTGGTCATTTTTGGAGAATATTGTGGAAGAAACTGGGAAAAAAATATCCTTTATTCCTTCATATCACCCTCAAACATATGGACAGACTGAGGTGGTGAATCGGAGTTTAGAAGATTTTCTAAGGATTTTGGTAACTGAACATCATAGTCAATGGGATCAAATTATATCACAAGTAGAGTCACATCGCAAGTGGAAACTTACTCAAAGTTATTAGAACAACTCATTACCCTAGCACACATTTTGAAATGTTTTGAATTTTAAAGATGGCATATCAATGTAATATCTAAAAAAGATTGTAATTAAAGATGACCTTAAATGTTTGGAGGTTGAACCATCACATGAGATCTACGTGGGATGTATTTCTCTTTATTATAGTAGATTGCAAGTACATATTCAAGGATTTTTCTCTTATATGTCTATCTCAAAGATTTATTGTAATAAACCTTAGTAGTTGATAGCTTTTAATTCAATAGGATAGAAGTAAGGTTGTCGGAGGGAAATGATATATGAGATATTTTTTATAAATAAATGTATTGTTGTCTAGAAGAGGTTGTTGAGAGTCGAGATAGTTGATGCTAGTTGTTGTAAAAGTTGTTGAAGATTATCAATATTGTATGATCCCATGTACATTCCATTTGAATGAATATAATAGAGAAGAATTGCTCCAAATGTCTAGTGTTGTTGTTACTGTGTCTATGTGAATGAATGAATGGTATTCTTTTTGTTTAAATTTCAATTCTGAGTGTTTATTTGTTCTTATGTTATGAATGCATTACTTGGTTGAATTTATGAATCTGTGAGAGTTTAGATAGGTTTCAATTGTTTCTATTCACGAGCTTATCTAAGGAGTGCATATTGTCAGCAAGTAGTGTGTTGACAGAGCCTTTTCGAAGCAGGAGCTTAGAAGAGATAAATTGAAATTTTATTTGCAAGACGTGTGTATTTTCCACAAGGAGTGTGTTGACAAAGTCTTCAGACTCAGAAGATCAAGAGGAGTAGTTTTACGCTTTGTTTGAGAATAAGTGCATAAGACCTCCCAAGGTTTGTGTAGGTGGAAACTTACTCAAATTTCTTTTGTTCAGGAGGAGCAATTGAGTTGAGTAAATAAATGTTGCAAGATGTGAAAATTTTCTTAGAGGAGTTGATTCGTGGAAGAAGACTTGTTGCAATGGGTGCACAAAAGGTAAAATTTGACTAAGTGTCAAAAAATGCTCTCTGAGGAGTCAGAGGTCTCAAGAAATAACAAGATTAGAAGAGGTAGCGGAAAGAATTATTCAATAGGGTGGATTATTTCAAGATTCCCCAAGTTAACAAGCAAGATCCATTCAAGAGGGAGTGGGATCATTCTAGACCGTCAGATCTAGGAGAGTTGCACGGAGGATAGTCATGGAGTATTTCATCACTTCATGATTCAGAGGATTTAAAGTGTTTGGGGAGTGGGGATGTTGAAGTCCTCAAGCCACAAAGAGATCCCAGCCATTGGTTGCAGTGAGGATACATCACAATAGATTAGAGAGCTTAGAAGGTGGAGCTTCAGAAGTTTTGTGAGGAGAAAAGTCAATTTTTTCGGAAAGTCACAAAGAGCGGGGAGATATGGATTGCCAGATCTAGAGAGGACATGTGGTGGAGATCCAAAAGTTTAAAAGGAAGAGTCCTTCATAGGAAAGGCGAAGGTGAAGTATCCAAAGACTCCCAAAGGATGAACTAGTGGAGTAGATCATGATTGTTGATTAGGGAAGGACACGTGTCACCAGTTCATCAATTTTGAAGAAGAGTTGAGGAAAAAAAGGGGTGTTGACTATCAGTCATTCGAGGCAAATTAAGGGACAAACATAAGTCATCGATTGTTTTACCTTGACCAAGTTTTGAGAATTCTTCGTCATGTTTGACCTAATTTTGGGACTTCGATAGGCTGTCGAAGGTGGAGTGCAAGATGAAGCGGAGATGATCTTGACCCTTTTTAGGGCCCATTTTGGGATTCAGTATTATGTAATGGGTATGGGATGTCAGCCCATGAATTTACCCATGTTTAGGCCTATTTTATAATGTATAAATAAGTAGCTAAGCGAGGTAAGAAAGGGGGAGGAAGAGGAAGAGACCTAGTAGGTCGGTGTGCTAAGTGCTAGAGTTGGGTCTATGTGATCAAAAGTTGTAAGTGCTTTGTGCATACTTTGTGAGGCTTGCAAGGCTAGTGCAAGTAACTGTAGGAGGTTGGGTGAAGGCTTGGTGTTGTACCATAGCTAGAAGAAGGAGGATCTAGTCGAGTGTGCACAAATCTCTTGTTTTCTGCTGAGTAGAACTTGGATTCTATGTGCCTATAAGAAGATTGACCAAATATAATAAAGAAGAGAAGATTTGGTGGGCGTAGCCCCAGGGTAGGGGTGAACCATGTACATGTTGTGTTGATATGCTTTGTGCGATGTATTGACATGTTTATGTGTTTACTTTCTTATTTCTTTAATATAGTTGAATGATAGATAGATCTGTCGATGCTTAGTACTTAATAATATGGACGGATGTTAGATTTGACTTATGTACGTATGATTATTTCTCAAGTACCTTAGATCTGAATGAATATTGTGATAATCTGTAATTAGGGTTTAGCTACACTATAACTAAGACTGGATATTGATGAATGATAAGTGTCGAGTGATCTGTTAAGTGTTAGAATCAAAGATATTTGTCCAAGCTAAGGTTGCAAACATATGAGTCTTGCAACCACCCCTGCCTCTACCTCGGGTGAGACTTCATCTGCTTCACAGTTGTTTCCGAAAGGGTGAGTAGTTGTGGTTTTGTTGGTGCATTGTTGTAGCGTTGAACCCTGGGTCTGCCCCTATGCCAACAAATGGTTCTATTGTCGGGACCTAAAACTGGGATTGCTGGGAAATAAGGAAGAAGAAGCTTTGTGCAAATATCTAACTTGAATTTATGACAGCTCTGTGCGTAGATTTGTCACTCTAGCACGCATTATTCTACTCGATCTGTGAAGCTTTGTGCTAATAAACGAAGCCCGACCTGAAGAAAACAAGTAAGATCTAAGCTCTTTGTGCTCTGATAGAGGTAAGAATAGTGAAAAGTTTTAGATCTGGAATCTTTGTGCTCTGCTGAAGATAAGACTAGTGGAAATTTTTGTTTCTAAAGTATGGATCTAGGTATGTTTGATAATATTTTTCCTAGCTTGAAAACTAGGGAACTAATAGAAGAAAGAAGATTTGATATGAGTAGACTTGGTAATAATAGTGAAAGATATGTTATACCTATGCATAGAGAGAATGTTTGGACTAACAAATGGATGGAGGATCCTAGAAAGATTTTTTTTCAAGTTATCTACCATGATCCTAGTGCGTAGTACAGGAAAGGTTGGGGATGATTTAAGAGGAAGAGAGGATTAACCCTTTGTTATAGTTTCAAAATACTGGGACATCTAGCCAAGGAATGCCCTGGACAAAAACCTAGTTTCCTTTGTTGCCAAGCTATGGACCATGAAGTTTTGGATTTTCCTAGAATGATTACTAAGTTTGAAAGGATGAATATGAGACAAGAAGACCACGAGAAAGTTCAAGAAATGAAACCATGAAAAAATGCCAGAAATAATCAGAAAAATTACTGCTACAGATGAAAGAAACATTGAATGACCACCGACATATCAGCTTATCAGAGATCTTCAAAGAAAAATAGTACATTGAAACAAGAATAGGAGACTTCGACATTGACTGTGTTCTGGATGAGGAAACACAGGTGAATATCATGACAGAAAGAACTTGGAAACTTTTAGTGGAGCCTACTATGATTCCTTCATTGGGAGGAATGGGATTAGTCAGAGGAAATTTGATAACCCTATGTGGAAGACTTATCCAGATATCTATGAGTGCTCATGGAACTTCGATAGAGGAAGAATTTGAAGTTTTTAAATTTATTGAGAACATCGCTCCATTTTCTATGTTACTAGGAAAACCTTGGATTGAAGGAGATCAGGCCAAAAGGAAAGAAGAAGTCTTAGAACAAAATAAGCAAGAGTTGAAAGATTTCATGACTAGGAGGATTGCACACTTTATTGAAGAACATGAGAACCAAACAAATCTATTTAAAACTAGAGATGTGGATGTCGCAGTGGGAAGAACACTAGATGACCCTCAGAAGACCGAAGTACCTATTCTAGATACAGATGAGGTATTATCCCTGATTTCTAGGAAAGAATCTCACCAACACGAAGTTACTCTGCCAAAAGAAGATAAGAATCAGAATGGAAAAAGGAATTCTTAGATGAAGCTCACTGGAAAGAAGGCTAGAAAACTACATAAGAAGAGAGCTAAGATCAAAAAGTTATAGAAGGTTCCCAAGGGAACTTCGCAGAAGGAAAATTTACAAAATTGGAACTTCGTCGGAGTATCAGAACTTAGCAATATATCCGTTCAAAATAGTATAATCGTTTGCCTGATGAACCGAATGGGTAGAAAGGAGTTTATGGTCAAACATTTCGCCACCAGACCATTGGGAGTGCGCCATAATAGACAGAATTGAGTTAATGAAGGATTCTCACCCGTTTCCAAGTTATCTATTTATCCCATCATGCCATGTAACGAGAAAACTTTTTCCAATCATGACTATCTATGCCCGTAGAATAGTTGATTTTTCATAGTGATCATCATGCTATTTCCATATATCCCGTTGCATTGAGGAGCTAATCTTCGAACCTGAGATATCCAACCATGAGCGTGTATGTCTGAAGAACTTAGCTCACTCAAATATTCTATGAAGGAAGTACTCATCGACCTCATGACTGAGAGAGTCATGTTTGAAAGATTGATGTTTGTGGGTGTACAAGAGTCATTGATGAGAGGAGTTCATGCCTCTCCGTCGATTGCTCATGGAGCTGGACCATCTTGACCTTCAGCGGAAAAGAGAATCAAACATAGAGATGACCTAGCAAATGTGAATCTGATCCCGACCATATTTCCCGACTACATCCCACCTCTGGACGGTGCATTGAGTCTTGATAGTGTGCCAAGATATTTCGAGTACACCATGGTTAGTGCGTTCCTCCCAAAGGGTATAGGCATAGTTCACGCACAGCAGGACAAGATTGTAGCGTTGAAGTTCAGTGACTTCAACCTCGGAGATCACAAGAAATATAGTATGCTCACCCCGTATAAATACCTTACCAGGATGAAGGGGAAGAACTCAAATATAATCCCCCAACCATGGACGATGAACCTAGTGTAGTCCACCCTGTTAAACGTAATGAAAATCCCCCACTTTGGAAGACACCAGGAAGTCAATGCCTGTGTCAAGTTATTTCTTTCATGTTACCATGGTGGCCACTTATGGCTATACCACCGTATCATAGTCGATCTGACGTTGATCCATAGGATCATAGGATTAAGTATGCAAGGACTCGACCCATAGGATTTCTATCCAGGAAAATCCACAGATCGTGCACTAGAACAAAAGATCAAGGATACATACGATGATGTTTAAAAGTGGATGCAAGGCTATAAGGTAGCCTCCATCCAGAATGGCGTAGTGTGCCTAGCCTACCAGCTAATAGCCGAAAAGTTAGTAAGGAAGAACAGACCTACTCAGGTCACAGGCTTTGTCATTGACCTCACAGGGAAGTGTGTGGAAGGTCTACAGATGAATTGGTTGAAGTACCTAGTTAATCAGTTGGAACTACACTGCCACAAAGAACAGGATCAAGGCTACAAGTTTCACTTTAGCTAGCTCCTGATCCTCATCTCTTTTGTTTCTTGGGATATGCTGGAAGGTGTGACCTTCTTGGATATTGAACCATTCAAGCCACTTTCTACGAAGTTCACCACACTCTGGTATTCGAGTGATATGAACAAATAGTAGCATTCGAACGTTGTTTTTCACACATATTACCTTTAGTTGAAGAGAGCCAACAAAGATGAAACTCGCATGACTCCGAACACCCTACAGAGGTTCTGACCCCTAACGAAGTTCTACATAGATTAGTAGTTCATCTACCTTACAATGCGAACCGATGAATATAAGGAGTAACTTCAGTCATACTACAAAATCATGGAAGAGAACATTGAGGAGATCATTAAGGACTGGTCGACAGACCTCCTTATTTCGACAAACCCTGCAGAGATGTCTGACCTTGATAGCCCAAAGACCACACAAAAAGAACATGACACACCCAGACCCAGCAAAATAGAGAAGACCAAAGAGGTCCAAGATTTAAGAAGTGCCTTAGGAAACCCTACTTCAGTATCACCTGATCGACAGGTTGATGACGAAGTAGAAGAAATAAATGGAAAAGGAGATAAACAGAAGCCAGGTGAAGTAACAATGCCCAGAGATGAGGTTGATACCCTAAATAAGAGGAGGGTTTCTTCCCTGAAACCTTCTTCCCGGAAGAAATAAAAATACATCGTGAATAAGATGAAGACTGTGCTCACTAATGATTGTTATCACTGAAATTTCATCTGCACATGGCGACAAGAACTCAGCATCATCAAATAGGAATGAAGTCATTCATGGCACTGAATTAATTTCACAGCATTGCAAAAGGGTCAAAAACTATACAAAGTAACCAAAAATTGAAGGGCGCTTTACAGAAGTTGGGTGCGTGTGCATATGCGCGGAACAGGAACGTACAATGCATGCACGATGCGTGACTGTTGGCACAAAAACCCGTGCACCTGCTAAACGACGCATTTATGGAATTGGTCAGCCTCCCAACCACTTATGGATCAGCTCCCAAGCCGATTTGACTCCCAAATCTGAGTTGTTGGTGATGGAGAGGGTGGTGGTGGGCCGTGAGCGGTTCGCATGGGGGCTAACGCTGCATGCGCGGATGATCACGCAGTTGGACCATTGTCGGTCCACAGGTACAGGAGAGTTCGCGTTTGGTTCTATCCTGGTAGCCTAGTTTTTAGAGAGGGTGCCGATGCTGCACCTGATGGTTTTGCTAGAGATGTCGGGGGACAAGAGCCGTGTTTGAGGCGGTGGTCTGCAGTTTTGGTTCGCCACGGTGGTGGTGAAGGTGGTCATTATTTTTCAGCGCAGGCGACGCAGATATGGCAGTAGATGCCACAGGTGATACTTTGGTACCCCTATGTTGGGGTGGACTTTCGGGGGGAATGGGACATGGTACTGCCTCCGGGGGAGGTTTTTGACCATCGAGGTATGTTGAGCATTGTGTATGTTTTTTATTTATGTTATCATTTGAGATATCAGTTCATATGTGATATAGACGCTGATATGATCGTTTCTTTGTTGTTTTGTGCATGTGCAGATGTGGCACCTCCCGAGCGTGAGGTGGAACTGTAGAGAGCGTCGGTTCAGCGAGAGCTAGAGAGACTACTGCGTGGAGAGAGACGTCGACGGGTTGAGGCCGTAGGGCGACCAGTAGAGCCCGAGAGGGTAGCGAGGAGGCGTCGGTTCGATGACCCTAGTGCGGGGCCATCACACGCTCCTCCGGTGGCATCCAGAGTTGATTTTGATGATATACGTCGTCGTCTAGAGACAGTGTTACAGGACGTGCTTGAGGGCATGTGTATATGCATCCAGGATGAGGGATTCCTGGAGCAGTGTATAGGAGTACTGCCACCATGGCGGTCTATAGTGCGACAAGCAGCTGTGCTTGCTGTCATGACTAGTGGACGCCTGCCGCCAGGGCAGGAGGGTCCTATGGGTGGTCCTCCATCACCGCCTGGGGCAGGTGGGGGTGGGACACCACCTCCTCCCGAGGGAGGAGTAGGTGGGGGTGCGATAGAGGCACCCTGATTTATGTATGATGTATACTAGTTTTTTGTTGTATATAGGCTGGTGAGCTGATTTTTTTGTACCGAGGTGTAGCACTGGCCTGCGGGCATATGTATTTTTGTATGTAAACATTCGGATGGCTGGAGAGGCCTTTATATATATATGAGTATACATTTTTTGAGATCCTGATGTTGTCTACATGTATTTTTTGTTGATGATTATGATGTCTATTCTATCTATATGCTGTGACAGGATGTATGAGATGCGTTATGTATGTGTAGCTTGATGTGATATATGCCAATCTAACACCATGTTAGCTATTTCATCTATTGTTTGATTCAATTGTCTTGAAATATGTGTAAATGTAATGGAATCAAAATGTCAAGATAACAGTCTAACTTGCAGGTATTTGCGAAAGAGGCACGGATCGCGTACATGGTAAACATTGTTGAGCTGGAGAACGACTAGTTGAGAGTCAAGGAAGATGCTAAGGTGGCAAATATGATGATGTTGGGCGTCGTCCAGGAGGCCAATGACTGCGGTGTACTCGGCTTGGTTGTTGGTTGCTGGCCCCAAACATATGCCGCTTGAATGTAGCATTTCATGTGAGGGGGTATAGAGAGCCCAAGCCGCCGAAGTGAGATTTTGTGTCCAACGGCTGGCGCCGTCAGCGTAACCGATGTGGTAAGCTGGTGGAGGAAGCATCTGTCAATAGAAAAAAGGATATTTTATATGAGAGGGTAGGAGAAAAAAGATTAAAAATATGAAAAAAGATGAAATAATAACCTAAAGTAGAATGACTACTTCTAAGCATAAAAATTCTTGAGGTATAACCCATTGGCGGGTTCCTTGAGGGAGAGGCCTTCGAGGGAGGCTAGGATGTATGCACCTTTGGTGAGGCATTGTTGGATGATGTAAGGGCCATGCCAAAGTGATTCGAATTTTCTGTGGCCAAAGGTATCATGAGCGATATCATAGGCCAAGACGAGGTCGCCTTCTCGGAATGATCGAAGGTTGACATGGCGATCGAAGGTAGCCTTGGATCATTTTTTAGTTGCCTTGTTGTTCTGTAAGGAAGATCGATGATCTTCATCCAGAGACTCCAAGTTCAGCAAGCGCTACTCCATTGGAGCAGTGTCAGGTAAAATCTCAATTGCGGTGCGTAGGGTGGGAATTTCGCACTCGATGAGTGTATCAGAGGGGAGGGTCGTGACAAGTTCGGCGAGAACGAGGGACTTCTTACTCTTAGGGGTTGAAAACTCGAGGTCATACTTCTAAAGGATAATGATCCAATGAGCGAATTTTTCGTTAACCTGATGACAGCTAAGCAAATATTGCATAGGGTTAGAATCTGCGACGACCTTGGTGGTACGAAGCAGAATGTAATGACGCAGTTTCTGGACTACGAGGACAACTGCAAGAGCAAGTTTCTCTTCGTGTTTATACTTCAATGGTGGACCTGAGAGGTTCTTACTAACGTAGTAAATGACATGTTCACGATTGTCATCTCCGAGCTGGACGAGGACGTCGGCTACTGATACAGCGGATACTGATACATAGAGGATGTAGTCGTGATTGTAGTCAGGTGCACTAATTAAAGGTGTATTTGAAAGCGCGTCTTTAAGATCATCAAATGACTGTTGGGCATAGTCATCCCAGTGAAAGGGGATGTCATGACGTAGTAAGCGAAGGAAACCATGTGCGCATATGGCTTAATCTGGGACAAAGCGTCTGAGGAAATTAGCTTTTCCCTGTAGGCTCTGCAGTTGTCGTAAATTCCGAGGAGGTGGAATTTCAGTGATGGCTTTGACTTTGAGGGGGTCTACAGTAATACCATTTTGGGAAACGATAAAACCGAGGAGGCGCCTTGCAGTGACACAAAACACATACTTGAGAGGGTTCAAGCGGATGTTGTACTGACGACACCATTGGAAGATGATTCGTAAATCATTGAGGTGTTGGGTGCATTTCTTGGATCGAGCGGTGAGGTCATCCAAGTAGGCAAGGATGATGGCAGCCAAATCGTGAAAGATGTATGTCATGGCCCACTGAAAAGTTGCGCCAATGTTTTTTAAGCCGAAAGGCATGACACGATATGAAAAAGTACCCCACGGGGTAATGAATGCGGTTTTGTATTGATCGACTGGGTGGATTTGAATTTAGTTATAGCCAGAGAAGCCGTCCATAAAGGAGAAAGCCTCGTGGCCGGCACAGTCGTCGATAATTTAATCGATGAAAGGCGTTGGAAAGTTGTCTTTGGGACATGCGTTATTGAGATCGCAAAAGTCAGTGCAAATGCGGATAGTGCCCTGTTTTTCGTCGACGGGTATAGGGTTGGAAACCCATGAAGTATAAGCGATGGGATAAATAAATCCGACCGTATGTAATATATCAATTTCGGCTTTGATAGCCATGGCCTTGGATGGGTGTAGAGGTCGTTGTTTCTGATGAACTGGTGTGATGTCCGGCCAGGTGTCGATGCGATGTTAGACAATAGAAGGATCAAGGCCAGGCATTTCTGTGTATGACCAGGCGAAAATATTCTGATATTCCTGGAAGAGGGCTTTATATGCGGCGATTTCCTGAGGAGTGCAAGCAGCTCCAATGATGATTTCTTCGACGATGCCCTGTTTAATGGAAATGACGATTTTGATGGTGGGGGAAATGTTGGCCAGATTAGCTTCTTCAAAAGAATCAGGTGCAGGAATGGGATTGTTGAACCAATTGATAGGCCCGTATGGGAGAAAATCTTTGGTTTCGACTGCGTAAATGGGGTTTTGGTTAGGAGGCATGAGGGGTTCCTATGGAAGGAAGAGTGCACGATGATGTAGTGTGTCCTAGGGAGAGTCTGGGCGGTGTAGCTCTTCCAGTATTTCCTCGTCGCTTTGGAAATGACAGGAATATAAGGGGTCGTGAGGAGTGATCTCAGCGCTGGTGTGATTTCCCCCTGCGGGAGAAGCAAGGTGAGTGGTACAAGAAGATGGTGAGGGTTCACTCGATATGAACCATATGTTGAAGTATTGAGGAGTACCCGTGGTGGTTGGGTGGAGAGTTTCTGTAGGGGAATGAGCAGGAGAGTTGGGTGGGTTACGGGGTAAATCCTCAGATACGTCACCTAAGAACCAAGGAGGTGTTGGGAGTGCTTCAGGATCAGGAGAAATGACATGAAGATCTACTAGTGACGAGGTAAGGTCATTGGTCGACTCTGCGGGTTGACGAAGTAGGGCCAATTGATGTTTCCTGTACGCAAGGACCATAGGACACTGGTATGTAAAATGAGCCAATGAATCATAGAGAGAGCAAGGGCATCTCATACGTTCATTGAATGACGTGGTGACATAACAAATGTCAGTGATATTTGTTGTAGAGGACATAGCAAGGCATGGGTCATTCTGAAAGTTCTGGCGTACAACAGCTAATGTCTGCTGGAAACGTGGCAGTGGTGGGCAATGATGGGTGTAATGACCATATTCTGAATAGATAGCACAAGCAAATTTGGTCCTCAACCCTTTACTACTGGAAGGTTGGGTGGTAGGAGGACTAGCGGTAGTGATGGGTGTTGTGGGAGTTTGATTGAGTGGAATCAAATTCCATAATTCCGGTAGTGATGGGCAGTTGTTGGTTTGGTGACCCTCTTTCTCACATAGTGCGCAAGGCGGTGGGATGAGTGGAGGGAGTGGAGTTGTGGGCTCCTTCTTCTTTCTCCTGCCCCTAGCTAGATCAGGGGGGGGAGGGAGTATGGGGGTAGTGAGGGTGAGGACGGGAATCATCATGGGGAAGCCTTCTTGTGGAGGGAGGGATGGGCGAGGGACCATCTCAGGTGGATGTAAATACCACACTGGGATTGCTAACACCATATTAGGTAGTGTGAGCATTGCAACTACCTGGAAATCTTCTATACCGGGTGGAGGGTAAAAGAAGGGAATTTGAGTGAGGGGTTGGGGAACTGTCTCCCGACTGGGACTATGCCCCTAGGGGGATGTGGATTCGTGGACTGTAGGGGTCGACGAGTGTGCAAGAGGATCCTGTGGGAGTGGTTCTGCAACTATTGAGACATCAGGGATGAGTGAAGCCTCTTGAGGAGGATGAGCATCCTCCGTGTGAGTTCCGTTAGAGGAGATGATGCAGACTTGATTAGGGGGAAGAAGCGGTGGTGCTCCATGGTATGTACCTAATAACAATGGGTCTTTGAAAATACCAGGACCCATATCGATGAGTGGATATGCGTCTTTGTTGGTGTGAATGAGAGGAATAATGTTATTGAGATTGGTAGAGGGGTTTGGCTCATAATGTGAGACTTGGTCGATGGTCACAATCTTCCCATTATGGGGGAACATGATTGTCCAAAAGATGGATGATGCTACTGCCTTCATAGCATACATGTAGCTATGCCCAAACAAGATATTGTAATTGAGTGGAGCATCGATAACTTCGATGTCAATGAGAATAGTTTTTCCCCCGAGTTCCACGGGGACATTTTGGAAGAGCCCTTCAGGAGATGATGGCCATCCGTCATAAGCTCGTAATGTGATGGCGGAGGGTATGAGTTCCGGGGAACCAAGCTTCTGCCATACTATTTTGGACATGATGCATGTATATTCCCCCTCATCGATGATACAACGATGGACGGTGATGTTCCATATTTTTACTAGTATTTGAATGGCGACCAAGGCGGGAAGGTGAGGTTCATAGCTATCAAGGTCAAAGGTGATGAGTCGTGTATCAACAGGGTCGACTACCCCCAAGGCGAAAAGTAGTGATTTCTGCTACATAGGACAAGTCTGGAGGACTTCCGAAACTAACATGGCAGTCGGGGATTGTGCTAAGTCGTCTACCAAGCTGTAGTTATGAGCTGCCCTAGGCTGTGGGTTGTGGACATTCCTACGCAATGGAATGCGAGGGATGCATAATGGTGGTTCGACGGAAGGGCGAGGGATTACCAACGGGGGTCCTGTTGGTGTAGTATTTGTCTCTGGAGAGATAGGAGGAGACTTAGCTGGTGTCTGATACTGACAATTCCGTGTTTGCAGAAGAATTTCTTCCTCACTGGTGAGGAGAATCGTTCGCTCTGCTGGATTGTTAGGGTTGTGGTATTGGCCCACCTGAGGTGGGGGATGCTGTGTGTTATGTTGGGTGTTTATCATGCCTTGATGTGGGATAGGATTTTGCAGCATGGCGGGAGGAGGTTGTTGAACATACTGTTGTGGTGCCTGTTGAGGGGCAGTTTGTGCAGGGGTATGGGGAAGACTCCCCGAGTCTTTCAACCATTTGAAATGAGCGATCTGGGGGAAATGGTGAGTGTAATGACTGAACTCGCCACAAAGAGCACAAGGGTGGATGGTTTTAACATTATTCTGCCCTTGGTATTTGTTGTTGTTGCCCCCTTGGGGGTTTTGGTTGCCTTGGTTCTGATTGCCCCCAGTGGGTTGGTGTTGTGGGGGTTGATTCCCGCCTTGACCAGAATTGTTATTATTCCTATTCCATCCTTTCTTCTTGGCATTGTTTTAAGGATGAGTTTGGTTGGCTTTGTTCAACTGTTCAAAATTTTGGTATTGTTGAGCAGCAGAGGGTTGAACAAAATTGACCCCCGCATGAGGATGTGGGGGAACCAGGGGTTGTGGAGGACTAGGAAATGAGAAGTATGGATTTTATGGTGGTATCGATCCATAAGGTACATAGGAAGGCGTAGTGATTTCACTAGTACTATAAGCTGATGTTGAGGGAGTACCACTAGTGGCTGGAATAGGTGGATGTATGGGAGGTGCCGGTGGCGGTCCACTAATGGGTGGAGGTATAGCAATAGGGTATGGCTGTTGATAAGGGGGTGAGGGGTAATAAGGAGTGCCCCCATAGGCCGGTGGGTATTGAGGTGTTCCATACATCGGTGGTGGTTGGGGTTGTGGACCATGGTCTGTGGTGGCACCTATTAGTCTGTTTGCTGAATGAGACATCCCAGGTTTGTCTTGGCCAAATGGCATAGGTTTTAGAAGGTCAGGAAGTACCGTGTATAAGTACCCTGACTATGCATAAATGAGATCATACTGTGGGGCTTTACTGATGGCTTCCTCTTCGGATTGAGGGAAGGTGGAAGAGACATCCTTTCCAAAGAGAGAGACAAGTGATCTAAGAAACCAGTCAAGGCACTGTTGCTTGGTGGTTTCTGCTTTACATAAACTACGTCGCCTACGCCACTCACGAATGTGGTCAGCGATGTGGGTGGCTGAGGTATGTTTGAAGTTAGACAGTAGTTCTAGACCATTGTCATGGCGGATGGGTAATTGGAAGAAGGTTAAGAATGCTTTGGCCGAGGATTCAAAGGTTGTGTGGGACCCTGATTTTTCTTCGACATACCATTTGGCTGATGGGCCAGTGAGTGTGTGTTGAAATAATCGCAGTCTGATAGAATCATCCATAATGCTATTGGAAGAACACCATAGATGAAAGGTCATGACATGGTTGGTGGGGTCATACCTTGCCTTTCCTTCAAACTTTGGTATGTCTGAAGGAAGTTTGGTTGGCATTGTCGGCCATGTGGCGTCATGCAATATAGGATCATTGGTAAGCTTGGTGAGATCCGGTATGTTGAGAGAGGCGAAATATGGCATCTGTAGTGGGGTGGTAGGATTAGTTCCAGCCATAGTGTGTTGTGAACCTGACCCATGATGGGGACTAGGTGGGTTGGTGCTCCCTCCTTGAGAGGAAGTGGGTCCCCCTCTTCCTTGTAAAGGAGAGCGAGTGAAGGGATGACCTTGGGAAGTTGACCCAAGTAATGTGGAACCAAGCAAAGCTGATCCTAAGATAGTAGCACTCACAGGAGTGTGTGTAGGAGGTATTGATGAGAGGGTACAACCAGACACTCCCCCTAAGATAGGAGGCAGGTTGAGAAAGCGTCGTGAACGACGGGGGTTTTGTGGTTCCCCTATGATGGCAGACTAGTTGTGTGAATGTGTGCAACAAGTGGTGAGAGAAATATAGAAATAAGAAGCCTTTGCATTGAATGTTTACACAATATATATATTCAAATCAAATAGTAATCCGATGTGCATCATACATAACATGAGAAAGAATCATATATATGAGTAAGTGGGTTTTGTCCGCGTGGGGGAATCAAAAGAAAGAAAATGTTCGTGTCCTAGAAGATGTAACGTCCTTCCTCTCAAATAGCACTGGACCTTCCAATAGTACTCAACAGTGGGGTCTGAAGTCACTGGAAGAG
>JZKD02S1058199.1:61599-72991 GCA_000966675.3 Picea glauca
TATTTTGCCAACCATTCGAACTCCAACTCACCCTTCTAGAAGATTCTTTCTAGAAGGATCGAGAACTTATTCATTTTCCTCCTTTAGAAACATGTCCGCACCCTAACCATTAACAAAGCGTGGAAAGTCCGCAGTCAAGATGAATGCAGCATGCGGGAATTAAGGATTCCCGCAGGATAGTATATATGCAGCCTGCGAACTATTTTCAAAATATGATTTTGAGAAAATGACAAGTGTAACCTTCTTCAGGAAAATGTTCTTAATGAAGAGTTTGATCTTCCATCATCATGACATAATTATATTAACATCTTGATAACCAAAAATGTGGATAACAAAAAGTATGAAACTATCCTAGATTGAACATGTGGGCATGTGTGGGCCCGTTACAAACCTTTAAACTCTCCTAGTTTTTTGATCTAAGAAAGAAAAATTCCAACCACTATCCTACTTTTGTGACATGTGGGCATGTATGGGCCCGTTACAAATTTAAGATATGTTTGAAAAAATGAAACTAAGAGGGGTCCCAAAAAGGGCCTTTGTCCTCTCCTAAATTTTTTTTGAAATTTTGTTAAGGGAGATGAAATTGTTTTTCACAATCCTTTTATGGTTCTCAAGATCGCTTGAAGGTGCAAGAGAAGAGCATACTCAAGGATTGTTACTTCAATTTCTAGTCCCAAAATGTGAGTTTAGATGTGATTGAAATTGATGTTTCACCTTAGATTGTAAATCAAAGCAAGCCATCCACGTGGCAAAAAGAAAATAAGGGAAATTGATTTTTATCCACCTAAGTGCCTATGTTTGTTTAACTATCCCCTTTATAAGTTGAGGGGTCTAAGTGGTGCAGTATTTAGAGCATGCATGACATCATTCTTAAGAAGGAAAATGACTTTCCCCACATCCCAAGACCTTACAATGTAAAATTTAGTTCAGATGCGCGGCCTCTAGTGTAGACCGAGGCGCATAAAGCACAGGCACACGAGAAGAGTTGCGACCAAAAGCGAATGCGCGCGGAGGAAAACTGTTGTTCAGGCACATGTGTGCACGATGTGCGTCTGTGGGGTGGAATACCCGCGCACCTATGACAAGCGGTCGAGAAAGCAAATCCAGATGGATTTCTCTCCATTCTCTTGTGAATTGACTGGTTAGCAGGTCGACAAAGGCTGGTTTGTGTACCTGCAAGTTAATGAAACCAAAAGGAAAGCAAAATAAACCCAAATGAGGGAGGAATTGATACCTACTCCCTAGTATGGTCGCCAATCTGTTTGCACCCAATTTGTCAACTTGTGAGCAAATCGAGGGTGCTTACATGCCCAATTGGGTCTTGATGGGCATGACAACTGTAGAGGAAAGGGTTAGAAAAAGAACAATAAAAACAATAAGCAAGAATTAAATTAAAACAAACTAAAACTATGAGCATATGGATAAAGAAATAAAAACACAAAAAGACCAATATCACCAATGTTTTTAGGTTGATCAATTGATGAAATCAAAGCACATTTAAGAGAGGGGACTATGAGTCCATTCTTTCTCCAATGGAAGGCTCTTGAGGCCCTCACAAACTTTCTCTCCTTACAATGAAAAAATGAGAATGATGGTGAAAGAACTCCTAGAACATCCACTCAATGTAGAGGTGGATAGCTCAATGAAATGGTGCTAATGTGTTATTGCCAAGGAGTGAGTCCTTAAAACAATCTAAGTAGCATAACATTACATGAAATTCCTTGAGAAAATGATGTTTCCTCATGGCTTTTTATAACATATCATTGGGTGTTTATGTAACTCCTTTGAGGTGTGAAAAGGGGCTCTTTAGGGCTTAATTAGGTCTTTGACTAGCCTACCATGCTGATTCAGCTCAGATTTGGGAGTCAAATCGGCTTGGGAGCTGATCCATAAGTGGTTGGGAGGCCGACCAAATCCATAAATGCGTCATTTAGCAGGTGCACAGGTTTTTGCGCCAACAGTCGCGCATCATGCGCGCGTGCGCGCATTGTACATTCTTGTTCTGCGCATATGCGCGTGCACCCAACTTCTGTAAAGCACCCTTCAATTTTTGGTTACTTTGTATAGTTTTTGACCCTTTTGCAATGCTGTGAAATTAATTCAGTGCCATGAGTGACTTCATTCCTGTTTGATGATGCTGAGTTCTTTTTGCCATGTGCAGACAAAATTTCAGTGATAACACCGATGATTTTGACTTCATCATAGCAGCCCTAAATGACGCTTCATTGGAAATAATGGAGAAACAAGAATCTAAGAAGGAGGAAATGTACGAAAAAATTACGGTCGAATTCTGAGGTGTATAATAGGCCCTTCAGTCCATTCGAGCAGTGTCCACTATGCCCTTGCCATCAGGAGAACCAGAGTTGGGAGATGAGCCAGCCCAACTCCACCAACTAGCTGATGCGATCAAATCTCACCTTCGTCGCACTCAAGAAGAAACAAAACAAGCCACCCATGCCTTTAAGAAAGTGCAAGGCATAATCATAGAACAACACAGAGTTGCAGAACAAGAGAAGGTTTCTCTCTAGGAAAATTTTGAAGAAGAAAAATCCCAGAGGTGACAAGAAAAAGAACAATTTCTCGCATAGAAACTTGAAGTAAAAGAAGCATTCAAAAAATCCCTCCACTTTGTGATAGGAGTAGAAACAAAGGTAGAAGACCGAGTCACACATCAAGTAGAGAAGCTCACAAAATCTATCCAATAGCTACAACAATGAATAACATAATTAGAGCTCCGCACCATACTCGACACCCCGTAGGATGTAAGGGATCAAAGAGAAGCAACTGCTCGAAGCATAGTTAAAAGAATAAAATCCCTTACCATGGAATTCAAGCAACTGAGTGATCGCAGTGCTGAGACGTTTGAGAAACTCATTGAGAATCTAGAATTGAAGGAATTGGACTCATAGCTACAGGAATCAAAGAAGCAAGTAGAGACGATACATGCGTAGTTGAAGGACCTATCATCTGTGGAAAGAATGAAGCGATCCCAAGAGAAACGCACTTCCCAGCAACAGGTCCACACTATTAAGAGTATATTTATGGAAGTAACTTAGAGGCTCCAACTTGTACAGGATGAGGCTTACCAACTGTTCATAGAGATCAAAGGACAAGGAGCGGAACTAGAGCAAGTCATCACCACAGCTGAACAATGCCTAGAGGAACCTATCAATCAAGTAATCATACAAGAATTCGTTGAATAGGAGGCCATGGAACAACAACAAGTTGAAGCATCTCAAGACAATATCGAGGCTTTTGAAGCATAACTAGTCATATTAGAGTGACTCGAGACAAGTCACAGGTGAGTGTTCGGGGCTTGTTTTGAGGATTCATGGTCATGTTTGACCTAATTTTGGGACTTCGACAAGCTGTCGAAGGCAGAGCGCAAGACGAAGAGGAGATTATGTAATGGGTATGGGATGTCGGCGCATGGGTCTACCCATGTTTAGGCCTATTTTGTAATGTATAAATAAGTATCTAAGTGAGGTAAGAAAGGGGGAGGAAGAGGAAGAGACCTAATAGGTCATTGTGCTAAGTGATAGAGCTAGATCTATGTGATGAAGAGTTGTAAGTGATTTTTGCATACTGTGTGAGGCTTGCAAGTCTAGTGCAAGTAACTGTAAGAGGTTGTGTGAAGGCTTGGTGCTATACCCTAGCTAGAAGATGGAGGATCTGGCAGAGTGCACGTAGATCTCCTGTCTTCTGTGGAGTAGAACTTGGATGCTATGTGCCTGTAAGAAGTTTGACCAAAGATAATAAAGAAGAGAAGAGTTGGTGGACATAGCCCCAGGGTGGGCATGAACCACGTACATGTTGTGTTGATATGCTTTGTGCAATGTATTGATGTGTTTATGTGTTTACTTTCTTAGTGATTTAATATAGATGAATGATAGATAGATATGTTGATGCTTAGTACTTAATAATATGGATGGATGTTAGATATGACTTATGTATGTATGCTTAGTGATCAAGTACCTTAGATCTGAATGAATATTGTGATACTCTGATATTGATGAATGATAATTGTTGAGTGCTCTATTAAGTGTTAGAATCATAGATCTGTGTCCCAACTAAGGTTGCAGACATTTGAGTCCTGCAACCACCCCTGCCTCTACCTCGGGTGAGACTTCATATACTTCGGAGGTGTTGCCGAAAGGGTCAGTAGTTAGGGTTTTGTCGGTGCGTTGTTGTAGTATTGAACCCTGGGTCTGCCCCTATGCCAACATAAATAAAGAGAAGCATGTGGTGTTTAATCTGAAGTTTCGGGTACAGAATAATTCAGGGAAAAGGAGTGTTACGACGTTTGGAACTCCCGAAGGCTGGAGTGTCTGAAACAGATCACAGTTGTTGGTTGTGGGAGAGACGAGAACCATATATCTGTCTAATTGGGTTCACAGTCCAGGGCTTAGGGAAAAGTGTTATAGTTGTTTCCAAAGAATCTAAACTATGAATTCTAAAAAGCCTTTAGGGTTTATCCCTAGGTCATAGCCCAAGGTTGCATGAGAAGAGGGCTAGCAGAAGGAGCTAATACCCACAAGTTTGAAATTTCTAAGAGAACTAGGAAAAGGGCATGTGGGTTCCATACGACCTCTGCCTGAGGTGATAAAAGGACCCGTGTTAAATTGAATTGGGGGCTAGCAGGTCCTAAGGAGCTAATTTGTCTTATCTTTGTGAAGATCCTTGACTGGGAGGTCGTGTAGCCTCGAGGAGACAAGGGGGGTCTACATTAGGAAACTTGACACTCATGTTGTTTTCACCCCCTAGGATTAGGAGTCCCGATAGTTGTTTTGCACTTTCGAGAATGAACCCCATACACATTCTTATCATACTTCTAATATTCCCAATTAATTCCTGGGTCGTATCATCCTATACTTGGTTATGTTGACTGCAACCCCACAGTTCCATTATCCCTCCATCCCATCTACCATCATTTTTCCCATCTGCAGATTGTCCTCCATCCATTTACCTAATATAGAAGCCCACCCATGGGGGGCCCACCCTCCACCAGTTCTCTTTCATAAACTTGTTCCCTAAATAGGACAATACATCTTTCACCGAGGCACTCATTTCTGTATATGTATACTCAACCCCAATTATTCTTTATTCATTTGGTAATTGTATAAATCCCTCTTTTCCATCATCTACATAGATTTTTTAGTCGCCATCCCTGATGGCTTCTTTTACCTAGAAAAGAAACCCATGTCTCCCTTGGTTGGGGAATCCACACTTTTTTCATGTAGACATCATTGAAAAACCTCGAGTATCCCAAATCCATGTAACCACGATATTTGAGTTTGCCCACTTTTTTAGCCTCAACACAATTTTACCCCATGTATATTTTTCCCCCTGACACTAGATTTATTTTTACAGTTGTTGCCAATCATCCTTAAAAACCAAAACCAAGGGAAGTCCTTAGTCCCATAGTATATTTACATCATCCATGTTACCGGTCAGTACCTGACATCATCTATTACTCAGTGGATTTCAAGAATCCATTTTCTTCTTGATGTCGTGTCTCCCTTCCTGTCGACATCAACACCATTTCCAGAAGGGTGACAATATCTTGAATCTCATTACCTTTTCAATGTGGGGTCTCGAATGGCACAAAGAGAGTCACCATTGCTTTCTAATTTCAATGACCCCCATAAAATTATACTTCAACAAACTCTCATGTTAAGGTGGGTCTTACTATGCGACCGTGCAGTTTTCCATACCAGCCAAAGACCTCAGAATTTGATAGGAAATCAATTCCTACAAGTCATATACAATTCTTATTGTCATCCATAACTTGATTCAAATCTAGTTCACCATTCAGAACCATCATCTTCCATTATAAACCACCACCGAGGGCATTGCAACTATCCACATCATCATACACCTTCATTTACAGTCCCATTTTTTGGTTTCATGACACACACATGGGGCATTCCCACCTCATTTGTACATGGATTTTATTTTTTCTTCCTTGAGAAAGGTTTGGTTCCCATAGTTTTCCCTCTCCCTTTGGTGGATCACTCTTGAAATTACTCTCTTCTCTCTTCCACACAATGGCACCATCAGAAAAATAAACTTTGATATATTTCATCTATACGTATGCTCCTAACCTCACACATCAAGGGGCATTTGTTATCACCAAAAAATTGTCTGCAACATTACAAACAATAGTTGAATAAAGACATCAATTCCAGCAGCAATTAGTACACCTACAACATCAAAATACATCAAAAAGGAGTAAAACTATATACTATGTTCATAAATCAAAGTGTGCAAATTCCCCAGAGGAAGCATGCGCACTATGCACAGAATGCACGGGCCAACACAACCCTAATTGTGAATTCTACATAGAATGCACATGATGCATGACTATCTACGAGAAAACCTGCGCACTTCTCATGAACGATGCATTTATGAATCTTGTCGGCCTCTCAACCACTACTAGTCTGACCCCCAACATGATTTGACACTCAAATTTGAGCGAACTCTATCTTGGAGGCTAGTCAAGGGATAGAACTTCCCTAAAAGGCCCCATGTTCACATTATGAGCCAGTCATATATTTCCATGAATGGACACCATAAATATGTGCCATGGGTGTGCTATAAAAATAAGAAGTTCAAGGTATTGTTATGCTGTAAGAATTCTTCTTGGATAATCCTCATTTCTCTTTGAATCATTCAAGTGCTATAGCAAGGGCCATTCCACTCACCTCTTGAGAGGATTGACATTGTATTTCTTCACCATTGTTACTTGCCATTGTATGAAGAGAATATATCTCTATTAGGGAAATCAAGAGCCCTCCCAAGGAGGAAGAGGGGATTCATAAGTCCCTACCTTTCTCTACAGTGCTATCCTCTCAATATATTGATCCATTGGTAGTTATATGATTGTCATTTTCCTTTTAAATGGTTCTAGTCGTTGCAAGTTTTTCTAAACTTTGTTTCCTTTTTCTTTTATTTTTATTTCCTTATTTCATGTGTATTTGGTTATATAATCAACTCACAACTCTATGTCTTGTTTTTTCTCACCCATGTGACAAAACAAATGCAAGAACATGCCCTTCTTTCATGAGGACTCCTCCAAGTCATTTTTTGGAATCTGTACAGTTTGGGAAGTCCTTATTTGTGTCTACAATTTTCAGAATTGGTGCATTGGTTAAAAGGTGTTTTAGTTGGTCAAAATTCTCCTCACACTCTATTGTCCAAATGAATTTGAATCCCTTTTTCTGTAGGTAGGTGATTGGACAACCAATCTTGGAAAACCCCTTTATGAACCTCCTATAGTACTCTGCTAGGCCCATAAAGGATCTAATATCAAAGACATCCTTTGGTGTAGGCTAGTCGATGATGGATTTGATCTTGTGAGGGTCGACTACCACTCCTTCCTCAGTGATGACATGGCCTAAGTAATTAACCCTTTTAGAAAAGAAATCACACTTACAACATTGACTTGAGGTTCTCTTCATGCTCTTCTCTGCTTTTAGAATAGATCATAATTTCATCTATGAATACCAACACAAATATGTCCAAGAACTTACTAAGTACATTATTCTTCAGGCACATAAAGGTGGTTGGTGCATTGGTAAGCCAAAATGGAACTACCATATATTCATAGTTCCCATACCTTGTCCTAAAGTTTTTTTTATGTATTTATTCATCCTTAATTCAGACTTGATCGTATAAACACCTTAAGTCAATCTTGGAAAATATGGTAGCACCCCTTAGCTAGTCAAATAGGTCATCAATTCTTGGCAAAGGATACTTATTCTTAATGGTCATATCGTTTACTTGTCTATGCCCTATGCAAAACCTGAGGGTGCCATCCTTCTTCTTCACAAACAACGTTGGTGCTCCCCAAGGATACACACTAAGTTGGTGTTGGCAGCCAATTAAATTTTTTCAATTGCCCTTATAAGCTACCTACACCTTTTGTCTCCTGAATGTCAAGGTATCATCGCATTTTGCAAAGAGACAATGTTTTCATTTCATACGACATTTGCAAATTGGTTTCAATTTAGTTTTCACGACTGAAAGCGTGAAAACTCCTCCATCGTTATTTGGACTGTCATGATCTGCTCATTGATATTCTGATTGGTACTTACTTTTGGTTTATTTTTCGAACTTTGTCCATTTGCCTATTCTTACTTTGATTCCGCAACTGGATTTTTATTTTATTGATAAGGCATTGGGCATGTTAAGTTATGGGTTATATTTGATTTCATAAGGGTCATGATTGATCTTGTTTTATATGATGTGATCCTCACTGTTATAAGCTTTTTGACCTATCTATTTTATGAAACCTCTTGTTGCAATGATTTATAAACTTTGATTATGCAAAAACGAGTCTGATTTCATATTCGAATGGCAATAGTATAAAGTTATACATGGCATGCTTGTGAAACTTTTGGATTTTGGATTTAATGGTTTGAATTATCACATGGCACGTATCAACTTTGGATTTGATTCTATATTGAATGTCCATGGTTTCAAATGATACAATGGTGCCTTGGTATCACTATCCACCATTTAAATCCTTGTGTTAACCGACTAATGTGGTTTGAGTGATGTCATAATTGATTAAACAGTGTTGTATTGTGCCATTAATTTTGTGCATGGCGGTGGACTAACCCACCACCTTTTCACGCGCATATTGATTTTCCTCCCCTTTGAACGCTTGCAGCTGTTAGTCCTATCGATTTTTACTACTGTGTATTCTTGTGTTCAATTCAAACCCTACCATACACCCGCACCATGGCCTCGGTCATAAGGGCAGAACCCAATGGTATCCAGGCATTGTTGATGTTCGATGGTGCTTACAGCGACCTTGAGGAATTTGGATGGCTCCCGTTCATATGAAAGTTTGATGGCTATAACCCTGGTGTGGCTCGGCAATTTGCATTAACCTTTGATGGTTGTCGAGCCAAGGTTGGGGACGTGCAATTGGAAATTGATGAGCAATTTCTCAGTTTGGCTACCGGTCTGCCTGCTGTAGGGCAAAAATGGTCAAAAAATTGCAAAGTGGAAGATGTCCCGTGGACATTACTCTTCTAGTCACGAAGGGTGAGTTCTTGTGACAAGGGTTTGCCCGCAAATATGCTTAAGCAACCCTGGCATGATTTGCTCATGGTTACCAAGCAGTTCGTTACCTGCGAGGGTAGGTATGGTTTCGTTTTCTTGTACCACCTTCGGCTACTGATGGTTTTCATGGGCTATGAGTTTAATATGCCTTACTACTTGCATAGGAGTTTGTTCAAAATGTCTAAAAGGTACAAACGGAACCAATCCGATACCAGTCTTTTTCATTTTAGGTTGATTAAAATGCTTGTAGTTTGTAAGTTGGGGTTACACCGTGACTGTTGGGAAGATTTTATTAAACACAATGTTTTTGGTGACTCGAGCCCACCATAGGCTGACAAACCTGTGGTAAGCAAGTGCAAATTAGTACCCCCTGTGCCTTATTGTGCTCTGTTGCCTAAACCCCTACCCGATTCTCCTATTGACCTACCCAATTCTGTTACCCAGGATACAGAAGCTGCTAAACCCATGGCTAAAAGGCCTAAAGCCAAACCCTCTGCCAATTCTAAAGGCAAGAAAAACGCCCGGTTAATCTCTCATATGACAAGAAATAAACCAAAAGCACCTGTCAACCCTAACCCTATTATGATAAGTGAATATTCTGACTCAGAGGTTGAACGTTACCTGGCAAGTGAGTATCCCTACTCTGAAGGTCTATGTAATAAACCCGCATATGATTTTTTGAAGAACCTACCACCTTTCTTGCGAAGTGATCCTAATTTTCCAGGCATCAAAATGCCTTTTGAAACCCCAAGTGGCTCATCTAAACCCCCTCCTGCTCTAGTCGAACCAGTTGATCCACCATGTGATCAGTGTGGCTCATGGTTGGAAAGGTATTACCTCGACGTGCTAATGCTCCAGTCCAGAATTCATGCTCTGGAGGATCAAGTTGCAAGGCTCACCAGTCAAAAGGAAAAGTTTCCATCCACCGATAAGAAACGACGAACAATAGGTTCGATTTTGTTTAAGAATGTGGAGTTGGCTACAACAGTCGTCAATTCAAAATTGGTGTAGCTTGAACAAAATTATTGGTATGACTTTCACCTATTTATATGACATACGTATAAACTCTATTTATATCGTGGATCTTCTCTGTCGCATAAGCATGCACTTTTGTATATAATTTTGTTTTAATAAATCAATTTTCATTATTGTTTTAAGTTTCGATTGGATTTGGTTTTGATTCGATTGATCGTAGGATAGATTTGATTGTTTCGATTTGGTTTGAACTGAATACTCTTTCGATTATTGAAGTTGTCAATATTTTCTAAACACAGGTCGTTTCTGGTATATCAATTTCAAACACAGTTAATATTTCATTTCGAATTGGTCATATACGATATGTTTGGTAAATTATGGTTAGCTGTTGTATTTGAATACCATTTTGTGGATGCATGACTAAATTGTGAGTAGATTTGAATCATGACTGTTATATCCAACCTATTGATTCGCATAGTTTGACCATATTACCAGTTTGATTCATATATTGTTTAATTTTGATTTGGGAATGAAATTGATTATGCCCAGGATTACGATGTGTTTCTATTTTTAGCTCAGTGACATTTCGATTTGATTATTGCCCAGTTTATGGTTATAACTGATGTTGATGGTTACGATCATTATGTGATCCTGTCTGATTTACTATGTAAACATTCAACGATTGTAATCTATGGTGAAGTTTGATGTTGTTATGAACGTTTGGTCATAATCGTAATGGCCTTTCTATATCGGCATGAATCCTATGCACCCTGTTACAGCCGTAACCAATCGATTATGATGGTGTTCGATTATAACTATATCGATTTTGATTACATCGTATCTTATACGATACGATTTACTTGTAATTGCATTTGGATATGAAACAGTGTGGTTATTATTTGACCCGATTCTATGGCAACTAAAAACAGAGCATTCTTATCCTGTTTCGATTGCATCCTTTTCGATTTGGTTTGATTTGAATGATAAATTTTCTATAACCATTAGTAATTCGATTTTAATAAAAGAAAATTAGATTGCATTGTTTTAAAAATATTTTGATTTGTTTTCTATCTGATTCTGTTTGCTATTTTAGACTAGCTACAGAATCAGATGATTCTATAGCTAAGTCTGTAGGATCAATTTTTTAGTGTTTTGTTGCTGAGATATCTTTCTAATTGGATATTTGTGTTCTATTGCAGGTAAATTCGAATTGCAATTGAGTTGTTGAGAAGTTAGGGGATATTTCAAAGATTTCACTTGCATTTTATTTTCTTAGTTTAGGTGATTTTGGGATATTTCCCAGATTATGTAAAACAATTTGATGTTATCCACAAGGAAGTTTTAC
>JZKD02S1058199.1:80947-94486 GCA_000966675.3 Picea glauca
TTGATTTGAGTTATTATAATAGTAATTAGTAGATTGTATATAAAAGTTAGAATAGTTATATTTAGTTTTAGTTTAATTTAGTAGTTTGCTTTAATTAGATTAGTGTATTAGTTTAGTTTTAGTTAGTTTAGTTTCTTTTAGTTAGTTTTAGTTTTATTGTTTATTTTAGTTAGATTACTTAGCTCAGATCAATTCTCTCTCTGGTTTTCTTAAAAGACCTTAGAGCGGCCAACAGAGCCGTTAAACTCGTCAGGGTGGTCCATTCCAAACGACTTGGGTTATTTAGACAACCCCGGACCGGTTCCACTCTCCCAGTTGACGGACGATCAATTTCGCCCGCCAACAGTTGGATATAACTCTTTTACAACATCTCCTTTAGCTACAGTTTGAGCTCAACTAGCTCTGTTGTACTAATTCTATAGGGTGATCTAAAAATTGGCACTACTCTGGGTACAAGTTATATTGAAAAATCAATATCTCTCCTTGGAGGTAGACCTGGTACCTCTTCTGAAAACACATATTTATACTCTATTAATATAGGATGGTCCCCTAGGCTTGGTTTATTTTCCTCAATAAAGTTCAACGCTTGTATTGCATACAAAGGGCATCCTCTTCTGCAATACTTCTTCACTTTAAGAGTTGATATTTGCCTCACTAAGACAAGATTTTGGATTCCTTGTAGGGTTCCTTCCCTCCCTTCCTCATATCCACACTTGCTATAGCGGGAAAACCCCTCTACAGACTACACCAAGGTTCTAAAGTGCAGGCAGAGCTAACCATCTAAATTCTCCTACTTTTTAAGAACTATCTCATCATTACCCCACAATCATACATAAAAGACAAAGTATAGGGATCTGGTAGGCATACCTTAAACTCCATGTCCAGTGTTGATCCCTTTTCTCTTAGTTGTTTCTCGACTACAAATCTCCTCCTAAGGACAACCTGCATTCACCAAAATACAAATAAGAAACTAAAAGCATGCATTCTATATAAGGATTAGTGGGTTAGACATCATAACAAAAAATGTAAACAAATCATAAAGATTCAATACATCATTCGGTGAGACGAAAAAAGTATTTCTTTATATTAATCTCACAAAATTCATTTACAATATGAGACCAACAAATGCTCCTCAAACTCAGTCCTGGGCTCCTCTTCACCATGCATCAACTACTTCCATGCATTCTTCTCCTCTTCAGTTCTCTCTAGGGAAATGGCAAGGGTTTGCAATGGAGGAAGAAGGAATTATGGCTCAAACTCACAATGTGGTTGAAAAATATTGGGGCAAAGGGGGAATACTGAAATGGGCAAAGTTTCTATGCTCTCATGCTTCTCCTTGGAATGGGGCCCCAACACCTTCTTTATAGGCCAAAATAGATAGTAATGGTTGGGGTGACTAGCTATGGGCGGTCAAATGGTTAGGTAACAGCCCAAAAACCCATATCCCTTTACAATTTTCATTTTTCATGCTTTTTGTGAGTGTACATGGGTTGTAGTGGTGCATCAAGCATGTGTACGCGGGAAGTAATGGTGTAGGGCACATGGTTTTTTAGAAGAGTTGTTCAGTGATGGCTTGGCAAAGATAACAAGTAAGATGGCCTGATTTCGGATATGCATGTCTGGTGCAATTTAGGGTTATAACTGATGCCCCCTAATGTGTGAGATCAGAAGAGAATCTGATGGCTGAAATACATTACAAATATTCGCCAATGTACAAAGCGAGTGATCCCAGGCACCAGAGTTCAGGAGGTGTCATCTGAAAAATACCAATTTGTCTCACCGAGGTGGGCATACCCATGCTTAGGATGAAATAAAATCATGGTTTTCAATCAAATACACTACAGATCCATGTTATATAACTATATAAAGTGTAGCCACGATAAGTACACAACGGATCTACATATCAAAATCAAAATATATACATGTATAGTATCCATATTCAAGAAGACAATGGCACCTGATGGATGGAGATGAGGTCTTCAGAGATCAAGAAACAACTTCAAAATATTCAAAACTCAAGTAGGAGTGTAATATCAGTGTATGCCTTCAATACCCAAAGGTCTTTGACGACTCGTTGGGAACAAACAAGAGGATATCAGTGATTAGGCAGAGAACTTCATTTATTTTGAGAAAGGACTTGATTGGACTTTCGGGGTGGTTGTGCATGAGGATAAGAGACAAACTGCAAAAGGGTCGACTCAAGTTTAGTAAAAACTCCCTTGGACAAAAACACGACAAAAGATGAGACACATGCAGCATGGCATTGACATAAGTTCACAATGCAGGAGGCAACGCGAACTCTCCATATGTTTGGAAGGATAACCAAATGGAGGAGGAAATGTATTTATGTAGCGAGAAAAACTTCATAAGGTCATATTGAATCCTAGAGATTGGCAAACAAGCGTAAGGATGTGCTTTGTCCAAGGGTGACTCATTGTGTTGTCAACAAAAGAAAATACTTTCCCCTTCCTCTTTTTGGGGTATATTTGATTTTTTTGTCTTTTTCAATAATCTTGGGAAGCTTGAAAAAGAATAAAAGAATGCTATGTTATAAAGGAGGAATGAGTTTCGTAGACATACTAGTTCCAAGTGCAAGGAACACATTGATGCTCAGAGAAAGGGGACATATGCAGGAAAAGGACACTCGGGAAAAATCCTCCATGGGTCAAGGTGTCAAGACACGGAGGAAAAGTGCTACAAGGCTTGCGTATAAGGCATGATTCAGATGGTTCATTTGAGAGCAACATGGAGCCGACATTAGGCCAAAGACACAGGGATGCAAATGCGATTAATAAGACACAATGATAACATCCTTCGATGTAATTTTAACGAGCCCAGAGAAGGTAAGATTGGTGGTTTTTCATATTTAGAGAGTCTGAAAAAGCGTAAAAGGGGACTCCACTAAGGTACCTTTTTCGAAGGTAGTCTATTCAGTTCAAAAAAGGGGTAAACTAGAACCAAACAGACATCTATTCAAAACCATTTTAATGAGTGTGACAAAGACAATATCACTCGACAATCTTTTCATATTTAAGGAGTCTGAAAAGAGATTAACTATGGACTCCGTAAAGGATTTTCTTCTAGACCAATTTAATGAGTGTGAAGAAACAAGCTCACTTGGAAATATTTTCACTTTTAGGAAGTTTGAAAAGAGATTAACAATGGAATATATGGGGGTTCCTTTTTCATAAATTTAGTCCCTCAGGCCCGAAAAAGGGTTAAATTTATACCTGAGAATACTCTTCTATAGAACCGAGGCTCCTAGATTATACCTTTGTTCATACATTTGACCATCCAGACCGAAAAATGGGTAAACTACCATCGGACAGATGCGCCTTCAAATTTCAGTTTGGGGAGCGTGAAGGGAAACAAGATCACTCGACAATATTTTCATGTTTATAGGGTCTGAAAAGGGCTTGAAAGAAGACTCGTTATTTTGGGAGTCCCAAGGGTGAAACTGAGAGTGATAACATATCAGACATGTGAAGGCCCGAACTTGTAATAAATATAGGACTAAAAGGACTCCCAAGCCTAAAATCACTAGCAACAGCATGGGCACCAAAATGCAACCAAGATCTACCTAGGGCATCCATGTGAAGGTAGGCTCTACCAATAAATTATGACACTTCTAAAGAAGCAATGATGGCTTCGTGTCACAAATTGGTGGGTTCGATCCTATGGAAAAGAGAAAAAGACAAGGAGATGCAAAAAGTGGAGGTGGAATACTGACTTAGATGCAAAAAGTTGGAAAAATGACTTTTTACCAAAAGACCTTTAAAAATGACCCAACTCTCAAAACGTTTCCCAATACCCAAAGTAACACGTATTGTAACACCCCACAAGAAACTCAAAAAGCATACTAAATGATTTTCAAGATGGAAAAATTGACAAAAGGTTCCAAAAAATGACAAAAAGGGGCCAAAAAGTCTATAAATAGGAGTTGGCAGCTCATTATCACCATTGTATATTAAGAATTGACAAAAAGGTCAAAAACACCGCTTTTCCAAAAGAGTTGATTCTGGGAGCTTCAGTGGACAAAACGAACTTCCGCTTGGACCAAGTAAGTACAAACTATCCCCTCCTGCATTTCCATTCTTCTTTTTTTCATTTCTTGTTGTTTTTTGGAGAGGCGGTGACCTTTAAAGAGGTTGCCCCTATGTGTACGTGGGTTGTCCAAGAACAGCCTTTGTGTGCATGCGAGAAAAAGATAATTTTCTCACGTACACATGTGACTATCGACAAGACGACCCACGTGCACCCTCCAATAAGTGGAAAAAATAAAAAGCAAGATTTAACTCCCCATGAATTTGTCATTTTGTAGGATGTATGTTCATTGGAGAGAGAGGGAGCATGAGGAAATTGATTTTTTGGTCTCAGAAAAACCTGTTGTTGTCGTTGTTTTATCACAACGTGAGTTGTTAAAATTCTTCCAGTGTCCGTTCATGAGGGCACAACCCAGGTTCTTGAATTCTTTGGTAGATTACTAGCATCCTGACACTGAGGAATTTATGCTCGAGAGGAAGTCGTTGACTCCAACGACTGAAGAAATTTACTTCCTGACTAGTCTCTCGAGGAGAGGTGATCTAGTCAACTTACGTACTTTTCCCCCTGGGCCTCACAACATTAAGGAGTTGATTGGACTCCATTGCGAGGCTGGTACTGAGAAAGTAGGTTCTCAGGTGCCTATACATAAGATCATAAACCTATCATTGAAGGTGATAGTTATACTCATTGGGCGGATCACTAGATCTGTGGCTTTACATCAGGCCTCCTAGGCGCACATGCATTGTGCAGTGCAGTGCTTAAATGCATGGATTTTTGACTGGAGTACAACCATGTTGGATTTCATGAAGTGACAACTCACAGAGTGTCGTATACGGGAACACCTAAACTTCAGGTTCATGACTGTTTTATGTTCCTTTTTCTTCGAGAGGGTACCTAGTCTCAGTCCTCAAGAGACGATACAAGGGAACATAGCGTTATGCAGATGGGCAGAGTTGTTTCCACGATAGGGGGGAGGGAGGACCATCGAGGCCTTCGATGATAAATTTTTTTACTAGTGGTCTCGGAAGATTCTAGTTATAGAGGATTAACCCTACGCTAGGATCGACTTCTCCAGAGATCCTGATATGCCCGTACCTCCTAGAGTAGAACGACGAGAGCTAGGTCTGTTTGTTTTTCAAATTTATTTAATTTTTATTTCTTTATATATATATCATTTTTATGTGTACCATAGTATCTGACAACTATGTATCTGTTATGTAAAGATGTGGGACCAGTGTGTCCAACAAACTTCTCAAGGACCAGGCGGAGCCCTCGACCAGAGGTAGGACCAACAACAACCGCCAGACTAGTAGCAGGAGTGAGAGGGCCTTCAGCCAAAGAGGATGAGAGAGTATTGAGACAGGTGTAGTGGAACCTCACTGTGCTCACTCGTACAGTCCCTATGGCGGAGATCTAGTATCTCCCACTGTCGATGCAACCTCATGTAGTTGGGGTGCCACGGACCTGGGTCCAACTCTTGCAGCATTTGACGAACACCATTGTTTACTATGGAAGGTCCAACAGGCCCCACCCTTAGCTAGACTGGACTACTTATGTGCTAAGGGAACCTTTTGTATATTTTTGAGGGCATAAACCCTGTGACTCTTACTGGACATATTTTTGAGGCTCTTACGTCCACCCATGTACTCTGATATTTATATATATATATATATATATATTCATATTTACATGTTTTTGCATCTTATGGATTACATTAATTTTAAAAATTTATTTACATGTGCGTGTGTGTGTTTTTTCTTACATGTGTGGAATATGCCAATATAATAGATGATTAGCTAGAGTATCTATGATTTGATTCAATCTCCTAGGAACATGGATATATGTAATGTAATCGAAGCTTCGTTCTAAGAGCCATACCCTAAGGAATCATCGGTGTAGAGTAGGATTGTAAATGTGGTAAACCCCATTTAACTAGGACACAACTAGATGAGCATCTAAGTAGACCTGGAGGTGAGATATACCATGTGACAAAGCGTCACGAAGAAACTCTAAGACTGCACTATATTCGACGACATTGTTTGTGGTGTCACCTAAACAGATACCTCCTAAAGATAGCAACTGACCCTGGGCTATGAAAATCACCCAAGCTATGGAAGAAAGCCTCCGAGTGTGCCGGCTAGCCCCATATGTGAACCCAATGAACACCTCTAATTCACTTGATATTTGCCACAGTGAAAAAGATAACATAAAAATAAAACAACACATCCATAAAACCAAAATACAAAAGATAAAAAGAAAATGTATAAGAACTATACATATGTAGAAGAAGTCACCCAAGGTGATCCACCTACGAGTAATACTTCTTAAGGTAGAGCCCATTTCTAGGATCCACCAAATTATTTCCCTCAAAGTCCACCAGACGATAAGCACCCTTCTTTAGAACCTCCTTCAAGATGAAAGGTTTGAACCACATGGGTTTGAAATTTCCTGCCCACATGGGATCCTCGTCTTGGTCATAGACTAGGACAAGGTCCCCTTCAGAGAAAATACGAGGATAAACAGACTGATCATATTGAAACTTGACATTTTTTCTGTGATCCTTGCTAGCCAAGGCTACATCACAACACTGCTCATTGAGCTGCTCGGGATATAATAAACGCTCTTCAAGTAGTGAAGTGTTTAGCAATAAATGTACTACCAACTTTAGAGACAGGATCTGGCACTCTATAGGTAAGACTGCTTCCATCCTGTAAACGAGTTGAAAAGGTGAGAAACTAGTTTCAGTCTTAACAAACATTCGGTAGGCCCATAGTGTTGAGTACAACATCAAATGCCAATTTGAATTGGCCAAATTGATCGTTCATTGTAGAATAGTCTTAAGGGACTTATTCACAACTTCCACCTGACCATTCACTTGTGGGTAGTAGGGTGATGAATGTTCTTGCCTCAACCCAAGCTTTGACATTAACTCATACATCATTTTATTATGAAAGTGACTTCCATGGTCAGTGACAATATCTCTTGGGACGCTGAACCTTGCTATTATCTAGTTAAACAAAAAGAGAGTTGTTGTCTCGCCATCATCTTTGAACATTGGCATAGCCTTGACCCACTTCGTGAAGTAGTCTACTTCTACAATGATATGACGGTGCCCCCTTGCTGAAGGGGGTTTCATGTAGCCGTAATCAATCCCCCACTTGGTGAAGGGATCGACTGTGATGACGGGAAACATGGGAGTGGGGTGTTCCCTCATATTTCGAGAGAAGATCTGACACGGGTGGAACTTCTTGACCGATTCAACACAATCTTTGATTAATGTCAGCCAAAAGTAACTAGCTCGTAGAATCTTTTGGGTTTTTTCCAAACCAGACAAACGACTGCAACATGCTCTGGTGTGGCAATCGTTAAGCATGATTTCCACTTCTACATTAGTGAGACACCTGCGAAGGATGCAATCTACACCTTGACTATACAGAGTGTCCTCAAGTATGAGATAGTTCTTGGCCTGATGGTGTATACAGTGACATTCATCACAAGAAGAAAAGGTGGGTCACTTCAAAGTCTAGAGATAGACTAGTATATCTCCATGCCAGGTGTTGATGTTGGAAGTCACTCCTAGATTGCAGTAGAAGCAAAGCTCGACGACCATTAGTTTATGTCATGATTTTTTTGTAGAGGGTGATCAAGTGGAAGAAAAATCGGAACAATATCATTCTAACAACGAAACTAGGTTGGACATGCACATGTAGGTGAGGTCTTAGTTAAACTTCAGATAGTGAGTTGTAGTAAGGGTGAATAGGACGAAGACTTCTGTGAGGAAAGGTTGAGGGCTGCTGTAGGCATCGGGCTTCTAACAACCTGTAGATGAAAAACTTGAACATAATATCTTCTCACACTCAAATATAGGAAACACTAGAGAATAGAACAGTGTTACAATAAATCCTTTATCATAACACAGTCACAACAATTCACACGAATCAGTCGATGGTGAACTCTCTCAGTATGAGATGAAACTAGATGGGATAAGAAAGTTGTTTGTTATAAAACAAGAAATCTCATATACAGATACATAACCAAATAACTAAAGCCTCTGTTAAAACTTTACAATCGGGAGCTTTTCTCTACCATCGATCCTTTCAAAAATACAAAAAATTAGTACATATACTTAGAAAAATTCACCGAACAGAGGCATGCTCGGACCTCCAAGGTGTGGCGTCCCTTCAGTCAAAATCAGATGAAAATATTTTATCAGATTCCACCTTAACTGTGCATGGCTCTTGCAAGGGGGTAGCTGGGCCATTAAATGCTGAGTTAGTGTGTGCAGAATTCTCTAGTTAGTCAAGGACTCAGCATGGCTTCTTTGAGAAAAAACTAGCACACAGGACCGTCTCGGGCAGACTACCTGTTGGATCCTCCATACCTTACCATTAATGAGTGAGGAGAGGTTTCAACTACCTCCTCCCACCTTCATTTACTTCTAGCAGGAACCAGGTTTGAGACCGATTCATACTGGCACCTGGAGATTGCGAAAATCCCTTTTGTAGCTAAACCTGGCTCTTTTGGCCCTTTCGCACAGCTCTTTCTATTTCCCCAAGTGACCACGAGCTGTGACCCTATGCTTATCCTCAAAGGCACTTTCAGCATTTCAAGGTTCAGGGTTAGGAAGGAGCTGATCCTTTCTCTTCAAAGTCGCGATGGGCGAAATGTTTACATGGCCTGATCGGGTGCCACGCGTCCCTTTGGATGGATGATTGTGATCTTTCAGCGATATTGTGGGCCCGAGTCCCGAACGCCTTCGACATCTTACATTTTGTGGATGGGAGGAGGCTGCTCCTTGTGCTTCAAAGTCATGATAGGAGAAATGACGACATGGCCTAATTGGGTGCCATGTGTACCTTTGGATGGATGGCCACGATCTTTAGGTGTTCTGGGATCGGTCTTATCATATGGTGCACGCTAGCGCCTTTTCCCTAGGCATGTTCCTCTATGACTAGGTGCCAAGACCGCGGGCCCAATTCCTGAGCACTTTCAGAGCTTCGCTTCTCGTGGATGGGAGGGAGTTGATCCTTTCTATCCAAAGTCACGATGCACAAAGAGGATATAGAGCCTAATCGCGCACCACGTGTCCCTCTTTGATCTGATGGACTTGATCTGACGGTACTGTGGGCCCAAATCCCGGACGCCTTCGGCACTTCACGTCTCGTGGCTGGGAGGAGGCTAATCCTCGTCCTCCAAAGTTGTGATGCATGAAGAGGTGATAGAGCCTAATCGCACACCACATGTCCCCTTGGATGGACGGCTGAGATTGCTCTGTGATCAATGGTTGGATTGGATTTTAAAGACTGACGACCACGATTATTTCACAATTTGAACAACTCTGGCCCTAGGATCGTGGGCCCAACATTAAAATCTCTTTTTCATTTCGTGACTCGCGAGTTCGTGGATCGAAGACCCTTGCCTCCTCTTTTCCAAACTCCTGATACCCGAGATGGCGATACGGGTCTGGTTCCTTTCCTTGTTAGCACCCTCTACACATAACCATCGTCTAGGGCTCAAGTACTAGCACCTCTCGCAACTCGCGATCTCATGATTCGGAGTGTCAAACTTTGGCATTCTCCCCTTACGAAGTCTCAAGACATGAGATGGCGATACAGGTATAGCTCTACTCTGTCAATGAATCCTTGCCATTGAAAACAAAATGCCCGCTTGATTTTAAGCTCGAAAAGGAATTTTTTTGTGTGCTACGCTTGGTGCTCATGACTGCACCCTTTGAATAAAATGCCCTTGCTAGACTTTAGGCATTCTTCTTCACAGCTTGGGCTATGGGCTCAAAGGAGATAAAGAAACCTACCCCTCTTAACAATAATTAATTTTAACACCAGGGATCCGAACACATGATCAAAAACATTTCTCCTTTGATAGGAGACTCCTCGGGTATAAGATCACCTAATTCGACCAAAGGTTCCAAGATGAGTTCCATAAAGACCAACAAATTTTTGGATTTCACTGAAACAAAATCTAAGTCAAATTCTTGGAGGATAACTATCCATCTACTGATACTTTCGTTGATTACACGTCATGTCAACACATATTGAAACTGGTTCATAATGGAAATGATGGTGGTCTTTTGAAACAATATGTAATGACGAAACCATTGGATAGCATGAACTACTGCCAAAGAAAGTTTTTCAACATGGGAGTAATTGAGTTCTGGTCCAACCAAGCCTCGACTCAAGTAATAAATCATGTATTCTGAGAGAAAATCATCCTCCTGAACCAAGACCATACCGATGGTTGACTCTGCAGTGGCCAAGTAAAATAAGAAATATTTATTATAATTGGGTGGTCGAAGCAGAGGGGCAGATGTGAGGGTGCATTTCAATGCTTCGAAAGAGCGTTGAGTTGCTTCGTCCCAATGAAAAGGAACACCCTTCTTCAGTAATCTCATGAAACCCTTTGTGATCTCGACATAGTTTGCGATGAAACGCCATAAAAAAATTTATTTTCCCTATAAACTCTGAAGTTGAGGGACTATGCACGGGGGAGGAAACTGAACTATTTCCTCAACCTTTAGAGGATCGACCATGATCTATGTTGTTGAAACTATGAAACCTAGCAGACGAACTGACGTTACACACAAAATGCATTTTGTTTGGATTCAAGCGAATCTGGTAGCATCGACATCGCTCAAATATGAGTCAGAGGTGTGTGGGATGATCAAATCTCTTACGCAATCATGATGTTAAATCATCAAGATAAGCCTCGACTATGTGTTTGATATCATGGAAAGAAAAAGACATGGCCCACTAAAAAGTAGCTCTAGCATTTTTCAAACCAAAAGGCATCTTTCGATAAGCAAATGTACCCCACGGATAAATGAAATATGTTTTGTGTTGGTCTTCGGGTTTGATCTGTATCTGATTGTATCCAAAAAACCATCCATGAAATAAAAGGCCTTACAACCTACACATTCATCGACTATTTTGTCAATAAATGGCATGGGGAAATTATCCTTTGGACAAGACTTGCTCAAATCACAAAAGTCTATACATACGAGAATCGTACCCTGCATTTTGCTAACTAAAATGAGATTTGACACCCATTGCGTCAATTGAATGGGGTAGATGAAACCAGCTTTGAGCAGTTTTTCTACTTCATCCTTAATAGTTTTTTCTTTCATAGGATTAATTGGACGAAGATTCTGCCGTAACATCTTAGCATCAAGATATGTCGTGATTTCATGTTCAACAATTCTTGGATCTATGCATGGCATTTCCTCGTAAGACCAGGAAAACATGTCGCAAAATTCTTTAAATAAATCCTTGTAGATTTGAATCTCCTCGGGAGAGTAGTCCGCTCTGATGAAGACATTCTCCATGATGCAAGGGGTTCTGGATATATCAATAGGTATCATTTTAGTGATGGTTTCCATATTTCCTTCAGCGTAAATAGCATGCATAGACAAAGGATTTATAGGACAAGCCCTATATCCAGTCATAGTCAGAGTGAATTCACCTACTTCAATTCTTCTTAACTGTGGGAGGAATTAAGATCTATGATGGAGATCATTCCAACATCTGTCCAGACAAGTCATTGCCTCAATAATCACCTCGACAAAGGGTAATACTAAGTCTAAAGAATCAGTATCGGTGAGGGAACCTTGAGCCCAAATAGGCTCAAGAACTAGATCTAACTCCTGTGCAGGAGTCAGATCAGGGTCGGTGGAAGCTTGATAGACTATAGAGTATGCAACTTTGGCCATGGACAAAGTCATGGTTGTTGAAGGTGAATACCCCTGCGGATAAGTGGATTTTGTCTTAGCCTATAGACTCCTATAGAAAAGTTCTTAAAATGGACATTGATTTACTTTTAGATCTAATCAAGCTAAGAATGAAAGCGAAGAAGAAAGATATGTACCTTATTAGCAATGTTTGTCCTTGCAAAGTCCTAGCTGAGCTTTGATCCTGAGCTCCCTGATAGATCTTGTAGGAAAAAAAAGGGTACAAAAGACTTCCTACTCTACTGAGATTAGCTCAAATATAGATCCATCTACTATAGACAAAATCATATGGAACAAGCAAAAGTTTGAAAGAAACAGGCCAAGCATTGATTATTATTGAGAGAAAGTAAAAGTACTTACAATCCTTTGAATGGAGGTGCAACAACTTCTTCCAGTTCTCCTTCTCCAACCCCTTTGCTCAAATAATCTCCACTGTTTTCTTTGATGAAATCTCACTCATGAGATCATAAATTTGATGTAATTATCAATCTCCATTTTCAATACCTTCTTATCATATCATAAGTTAGGTATAATTCTCAATATTCCTTGTCTTATGTCAATACCACTTATAGGATCATAAGTTTGGTATCAATATCTAGTCTCCACTGTATGTACCTTTCACCATGAGAAGGCCTCCTTATATAACCTTGGAGAGGCCCAACCAATTGAGAGATATTTGGGATGAGTTGAGGATTCCTCTCCTTCAGTTGAGTATCTCCCCTAGGATTATGCCTTGACCATCTATTCGAATCCAACTACATTTAGGAATTGAGGGATCCTTCCCTTATTCGCCTCAACAAACCCAGAATTTTCCAAAAAAAGGGTAGCACTACCCAAAAAGGGTGAATAGGGCACCCAAGAACTCCCCTAAAGAGGCTTAGGGAGTGCCAGCACTCTGTGACAGTGGGTAGGGGAGCGCTCCTCTCCAAAATCTGTTTTTTTGTGGTTTTCTCAATGTCAGAAGGCTTGTACTTCCTGTCAAGTGATTTCTCTTCTTCCAAACTAACATTTGAGGTGTCTTAAGTTTCTTTATGATGTCATTAGAGGCATGACATATGAAAGATGACAGTATGGTTTTCATGACACTTCCAACACTTGTGGTCAATATGTGACACTTGTGGACAAGATGCGACACTTACAACACTCGTAATGACGACACTTGCTACACTATCAGAGTGAGTAATTTTGAGGTGTAACAGATTGCCCCCCAAAGTATGAAGTTAGAAGACGATGACGATTGAAGTACTTTGTAGACTTTTTTGAGCAAGGGTATGGACGTAGATAAACCAGAAAAAGTTGCACACAACCATCAAACAAATATTATGACATTTTTCAAACCCAAGGCAGACATACCTATGCTTGAGTGATAAAGACTTTTTAGGTATGGCCGCCATAAAATACACTGGGGATCCATAATTATATTGACAAAATGGTATAGCCACTACAGATACAATATAGATCTATAACCCTATGACCTGAACTGATCGTAGCCATGAAGAATACACAGTGGACCTATGAGATGACAAGACATAGCCACGACCAATACAACGTGGATCTATGTAATAGTATATGTGTCATAGTTCAAAAGAACTCCTTCACAACCTAGGGGAGCCCTAAGAACTAGCATGTGGACATTGTCGTCCGTTACTATCCTTTATCTCCCTATGTGTGAGTTAATCTAGAAAGAGCATGAAACTAGTCCTAGATTGAACATGTGGGCATGTGTGGGCCCGTTACAAGCTTTTAACTCTCCT
>JZKD02S1058199.1:95378-107128 GCA_000966675.3 Picea glauca
CGCAAATTGAGCTCGGATTTGATGTCAAATCGACTTGGGAGCCGATCCATTAGTGGTTGGGAGGCCGACCAGCTTCATAAATGCGCCGTTTGGCAGGCGCGCGGGTTTTTCACCCGACAGCCGCGCATATGCACTCAATATACGAAGATGTTGCGCGCGCGTGCTCGTTTTTAGTGGGTATACTGCGCTTTTTAATCTTTTAGCCATTTTTGTATATTTTTGGCCCTTTTGCTGTGCCGTGGAATTAATCCTTGTGCCATGAATGCCTGTTTTTCTGTGCTGATGATGCGGAGTTCTTGTCGCCCTGTGCGGACGAAATTTCAACGATAACAAGGGTGATGAATCAACCCAAGGTCTTCTTACCGATATTGATGTAGTATGAATCTAACCATGTGAATAGATGTCCCGATGCCAAACATGGAAGAAACCACTTGATTACCGGTCAATGATGTAAACCGTTAACAAGCGCAAGGGAGATAACCATTGATGTCAATGATTCCCAAGGTACTCTAGTACATTCCAACGAATGTGAATGAATGAGCTGAATTTGAACATCCTTGGAATCATCTGATCAGAGGTCAATTATGTAAACCCATTGTCGGACACGAGGAGGCCTGCCATTGAGGCATGTAGGTCCCAAGGTACTAACTAGTTTCTAAGTCTGAGTCCCTAGATAATGTGTTGAAGTTGACAGGAATAGACTCGTCGAAGGAGGGCCTTGATGTATCCCCCATCAACGACATGAAACTAAAACAGAGATGTAATTGGTAGATCAAATGAACATGGACTGAAAAGGGTATTGAAATGAGATATTTGTGATGGCTAACTCTCGAGGCAGATACTTCCCTTGAACACTGAGGCACAACAACAAAAACTTGACATGGACCAAAACATGATAATGCAGTGGATACGGTGACTTTAGTCAGGTGACCCAAAGGAGTAAAAGAAACTCATAGGATTGGCTTAGTGCAAAGGTTCAGTGGATTTAAAATGTGTGCAAAGAAAAAGTGTCATGTTCAAGGGTGACTGTAAGAGTTATTGGTAGTGTTCTCAAAAACAGTTTGGCTTGCTTCTTTCAATTTTTCCCCCATCCATATAGACAAGTACCTCTTTTTAATTTAACGAGCTTGAGGAGGGTAACACATGCTCAATATGACTCACCTTTGGTAAGTCCCACTTCCTTTGTTTAACGAACTGGAAGAAGTAAGGGTTCGGTCCCATATGGGCCCTTCAATGTATGATTGTTTAATGAGTCCAAAGAAGGTAAACTCGGTGGTTTTTCATATTTAGAGAGTTTGAAAACAACTTAAATACGACTCCAATGCTATCCTTTTTCATAATGTTAGTCTCATGACGCCGAAAAAGAGATAAATTATCACTCGAAAGACGCCCTTTCAAACCTTTTAATGAGTGGGAAAGGAAGCAAGATAACTTAACAATATTTTCATGTTTAGAGAGTCTGAAAAGAGCTCAAAGATGACTCTAAGGGGTTCCTTTTTCATTTAACCATGCGGGTCAGAAAAAGAGATAAAATTTTACCCAATTGCATTCTCATGTATTTATGAGCACAAGGAAGAACAAATACTAAGCTCGATATTCCCCCAGCTTGAAATCTAGTGGCTTAACCCCAGAATGATCATCAAAGGCTGGAGACATGCCCTTCAAGATTCAATTCATTCATCAACTTTGAGGTTGTCACCAATTTTTGTACTAGATGGAGAAAAAGGATACATGTGGATGAAATGAAGGTTCAAAGATGAGACCTAATGAAAGACTTGACACGACATCTATGAGATATGGAAAAATACTTGACCTGACAGGAGAGGTGACTATTTCATTTTTTAACGAGCTTGATACAGAGATAAATACTATGCTCGTGGACTTTTCTTGATCATGACTTCCAAGAGAATAATGCTCTGAAGGACACCATGTCAAGGGACAAAAATCGGTCATGGATTCTAAGAGATATTCACTGGATGGAAGAAAATCACTCTAGAAGGAATACGTGTCGAGGGTCATGTCAGGGGTAAAGAGATCAGGCTCCAACAACCCTACTGAAGAGATCACCATGTCAACTACTAGATCCAAATCATCAGAAGTTGAAGTCATGGGATACAATGCCACATAATTGACATGCAATGGGGGCGATACTGTCATCATATAAGAACCATTCAGGGAGGTAATCCAGTCAGAACCAATGAATGAAAGTTGATCAATAGTCACCATTCTTCCATCATGAGGTAAATATATCACATGAAACAGAGTGGATGAAATCTCTCTCATGGCATAGACATAATCTCGCCCAAGGAGTAAAGTGAAATCCAAGGGGTATCAAACTACCATGACATCAATAAAGACATTTTTCCCTCCCAAAGTTACCAGAAACTGAGGAAGGGTCCCTAAAGGTTGACTAGTTCTTCTGTTAAAACCTAACATATTCTGTGTAACTAGCGCAAGATGAGGACAACCCAAAGTGTGCCAAGCAATAGAGGAAAAAATACTAACGGACGCACCTTGATCTATCAGTGTTTGAGGAATGTCTTGACCATAAACCTGTACTGTAATCTGGAAAGGAATGTGAGAGGGAATACAAGGTTCAGTTAGTGCACCCCAATAAAAAATGATGGCCTCATTTCTTGGAGGGGGTTTTGCGGGAGAAGGAGGAATGCCCCCTAGCATGGTAGATTCTGTATCAATGAGAAAAACGTGGGCAGTATCGGGTTTACTCTCTAGAGGGAGAATAGGATCGACTAATGATGGGATCATATCAACCACACTGTCACTCTTCAGAGGAAGAGTAGGATTGAATGATGATGTAACCGGAGCAGTCACTTTGGCACTCTTCGAATGAAGGGTGGGACTAATTGATCAAGGGACTGGATCAACCACTTTGGCACTCATCAAAGGAGGAGTGGGATCAACCGATGATAGAACCAGATCAACCACTTGGGTTTCATTCTCCAAGGGGAGAATGGGGTCGATGGGTGGAAACGGATTGACTACTTGATTTACACTATTTTGATGAAGAGTAGGTATGATCGATGACAGAACTGGATCAGCTACTTGGGTTTGTGTTTCAATTGAGCAGGAAACTAGATTGACCACTTGATCAACCAGACTGACCGGTGATGGAACCGAATTGACCATTCCATCAACTAATGATGGGTTGGTGGAAATATTACGATAACCTTTTGGAAGTTGATTTTTTTCCAAAAGAGAATAAGCCTCGTCCATACGAGGACAAAGGTGAGAATAACAATCACCTTTGCATAACATGCAAGGGAATTTGATAGTTGTCTTATTCTTACCAACCTTAACATCACTAGTTTATGGGGTATCATCGGCATGACCGACAGAGGATGATGACATGGAGGACCACATTTCTAACACCTTGGGAATACCAGGGAAATCCCTTAGAAAGTGGTCACCCTTACAAAGACTGCAAGGGAATTTGGGTTATGATTCTTAATTTTAATCTTGTTGACCTTATCAACACTCCCAGTACTATTAATAGTAGTTGGTTTCTTGGATCCAACATCTGATGTTGTTGGATCCTTGGTCCTTTTCGGGCTCTTCTTCTTCTTCTTCTTCTCTTTCAATTTCTTCTTCTTCTAATCAACCTGGCTAATTTCTTTAAATCTTTCACTAGATGAAGAAGGAGAAAGGGAAGGAGACTTAATGGGTGAAGAAGGAGAAAATTCGATATGAGGTTGATGTGTGGGTGGTGTAATTACATCTAAAGTATTAGGTGTATTTGAAACAATGGGAGGATTCGAGATCACCAGAGTGGGGAACAACCAAACCGGTAATCCGATGGTGAGTTCCAGAAGACTCAGTGTGGAAATATACGGAGGACCAAATTTTCCAAATGAAGGAAAGGTATAAGGTTCCCAAGGAGAAGGGGTTCCTCCATTGGTACTCTCAGGATTTGATGCCATTAACACTAACTCAACCTAAGGTCCACTAAGTGACACAACCAACACACGCTATGAATCTAAGAAGCAAACAATCAAACAAAACCTTCCCACAATGAAATCACTAATTGGTGATGAAATCCAACATCATGAGATCAAAATAGGAAGAGGTGGGGATAGAGCGGGTGGATCAGTTATGTTGGCGACCTGCTTAACGGACTTATACCTTGGTGCAAGCTTCCACACAGTAATTGTGGATTTACCCTCCAAGGAGCCCGAGTGAGTTTGGCCAACGTTTGTTCCAGGTACATTAAGACTTCCCTTCACTGTCACCTCATGTGAGACCCTAAATATTATGGCTACTAAGGTCACCAACTCATAGTCAGTCCCTGGGTGGGTATAGTCGATAGTCCGATCCGAATGTATGGGCAATATAACAAGTCTGAAATCAACTCGAGAGGCTCCCACACATAATCATGGGTATACCCTCAAGTGACCCCAAATATATGATCTGACCACTACAAATAGTTGAACCACGGAGGGATAATCTTCGTAACTCACCCGAATGCAACCTCGTGTGTAAACCTTGTGTGAGAGGGGGATCCCAAAAATCCTATATGACAATTGGATTTTCTCTCCCTATCACAAGATGTTAAGTTTGTTTGATAGCGTTGGAAAGTTATCCTTTCAACCTATTCCAAATCCCTACACTTTAAACTAATGTAGGTTTGCTAACAAATATGTAAAAAGTGTGATACATTTTTGTTAAGAATTGATTTTAGTGGTTGTTGTTTACTTAGAGGTGTATGAGAGTGAAGACTGATGATATTATGACTCAGTTCCCAAAACATGCATACGAAATGATAAGCAATATTTTCTTTCGATGAATGTCTAATTAAGGGAAGGAGAAGGATTTTCCTTTCACTTTCAGACACCAAGATGAAATGACCTCATGCAATAGTCCTCAATAAGGAATCCAATGCAATGTTAAAATGTTTGTATGTGACTGATAACTAGTAGATGTAAAGCTTCTTATGCTAATCGGACTTCAAGAGTTGTGAGATTTAAGCAAACTTCACATAAACCAAAAGACACCCTTGTTGTGATCAAACAAGAAACAGAAAGCCAAAAAATCAAAAGGAAGGATAAAGAGCTTGGACACGATGACTCAAATATTAGAAAGAAGAGTACAAAAGACCTTTGAAACTCCTTACAAAGTTTTCACTCATTTAGATAAACGAGAAGAAAATGACAAATTGACTCCAAATCGTGAAGGACAAATTGAAAAGTAAGAACAAATGTCAAAAAATAAAAACAAAAGAGCACGAATTCTTAGAAATAAGGTGTTTGAAAACCAATACCAAGATGGACTGAGAGTATGAGAGCCTGAGCAAGTGCAAAGGCAAAAAATTGAATCTAGAAAATTGAAAAACTAGAAGGTTTTTCACTAAAAATGGGATAGTTGTCTGGTGTAAGGGGTACCAGAGTGATCCAACACTCTGTGTAAGGCTACAGGGGAGTGCTAGCACTCTTCTAGAAAGACAGAGGAGCACTCTGCCACAAAATCTTAGAAAAGTTCCCAGAAACTCAAAAATTCAAGAAAATTCAGTTAATCAGGGTGATCATGAGGACATAAAGAGGCAATCAAACCAATATAAGAATAAAAAGACAATGTGGAGAAGATAAATTAGTGGGAAAAGGGCCAAAACAATATCTACAAATGGAAACAAAAATATGAGTATCCTCCCCAGTTGTGTCACCAATTTTTGTTGTAGGTGAATCCCCCTCTGGACAAGTGGATTCCCTCTTGGCCTATAGACTCCTGAGGCCAAGATAGAAAAGTTATTAACATGGACACTGACTTCCTTTTATATCTAATCAAGCTAATGAATGAAAGAGAAGGAGAAATATATGTACCTTATTAGCGATGTTTGTCTTTGCAAAGTCTTGGCTGAGCTTTGACCCTGAGCTCCCTGATAGATCCTGTAGGACAAACAAAGGTACAAAATACTTCCTACTCTATTGATATTAGCTCAAACATAGATCCATATACTGTAGGCAAACTCATATGGAACAAGCACAAGTTTTAAATAGATATGCCAAGCATTGATTATTAATGAGAACAAGTAAAACTACTTACACTCCTTTGAATGGAGGTGCAACAGCTTCTTCCAGTTCTCCTTGTCCAACCCCTTTTCTCAAATAATATCCATTGTTTTCTTTGATGAAATATCACTCATGAGATCATAATTTTGATGTAATTCTCAATATCCATTGTCAATACCTTCTTATGAGATCATAAGTTAGGTATAATTCTCAATCTTCCTTGTCTTTTGTCAATACCACTTATAGGATCATAAGTTTGGTATCAATCTCTAGTCTCCACTGTATGTACCTTTCACCATGCGAATACCTCCTTATATAGCCTTAGAGAGGCCCAACCACTTGAGAGATATTTGGGATGAGTTGAGGATGCCTCTCCTTCAGTTTAGGATATCTGCTAGGATCATGCCTTGACCATCTATTCGAATCCAACTACCTTCAGGAATTGAGGGATTCTTCACTTATTCGCCTCAACAAACCCAGAATTTGCAAAAAAAAAGGTAGCACTCCCCCAAAAGGGTGCACAAGGCATTCAAGTACTCCCCCAAAGAAGCTCATGGTGTGCCAACACTCCTTGACAGTGGGTAGGCAAGCGCTCCTCTCCAAAATCCATTTTTTTGTGGTTTTCTCAATGTCAAAAGGCTTGTACTTCCTGTCAAGTGATTTATCTTCTTCCAAACTAACCCTTGAGGTGTCTTAAGTGTCTTTATGATGTCTTTAGAGGAAAAACATATGAAATATGGCAGTATGGTGTTTGTGACACTTGCAACACTTGTGGTCAAGATGCGACACTTACAACACTCGTAATGACGACACTTGTGACACTATCAGAGTGAGCAATTTTGAGATGTAACAATGGCCATGAAATGGTGCCCTATACCTTCCATTGTGGTTGATGGGGAAGGAAGAGTCCAAAAATCATTAAAGTAAGTCATGTGAAACAACAATATTTGAAATATTTCAACCCTAGGTTGGTCAGAGATAGTCGATATGTACTAGACATTGTCAGTCATAGGTGGGTAATCAAAAGCACCCATCAAAGGTGGGCACAAACCAACGCCTATGTTGACAATGTTGGGCTGAGGTTTATCAATCATTGGGACCATGGACACCCCTGATGAAGGGTCAGGATAGGAGAAGGACAATTGATTAATGGACATGATCTGACCCTCATGTGGAAACAAGAAGACTCGAAAAACTATCATGACCACTGCTTGCATAGAAAAGGTCCAACTCCTTCCGAACCAGATATTGTAGTCGAGAGAAGCATCGACCACTTCAAATTCAACACACATGGTCTTCCACCCTAACTGCATGAGGAAAGAGGGGATGATTCCATGTGGTCCAAATGAATGACCATCGAAAGTGGTAATAATAGTAGGTGAAAAAGTCAAAACAGGTTGGCCAATGGTCTTCCAACACGCCAAAGACATCATGCATGTCAAGGTGCCCTCATCGACCACTGTGCAAAAAATGTTTTGACTAAAATTTTTCATGGTATAAGACACTACTATCTGAAACACCACATGGTAAGGGAGATGAGGTTTTAATTTTGTCATATCAAGCATGATCATTCCTAGATTACAAGTCTCATAAAATCCTAAGGTAGCTAACAAAGCCTTTCTATGGGAAGGGAAGTTCTGGAGGACTTCCAAAGCTGACATTGCACAAGAGGTTTGAGACAAATCCTCCACCACTGAGTATTTCTAGGTGGCCCTTGCATTTGGTTTGTGGGAAGGTTTCTTGAACACACCTTTTGGGATTCATTTCATTGTTTCTCCCAATGTCTTCTCAATATGGAGAGGAAGATATGGATTTCCGGCTTCTTTACCCTTCTCAGAGGTGTTTGGCATTTTGTAGTTGCGTGTCCTAGTTGCTATGTCAACGCTACCTTTCATCATGTACATATTCGTGGATGAAGGATTACTTGAAGATGGAAGGGGTCCTTGAATGCCCCCTTCCACGCTCGAAGAGGATTGAGTTAAATTCTACCCATGCCGAAATGGATTCATTAACATGGAAGGATATTGTTGTGCCAGTAACTTCTCAGCCTCTGCAAGTCGAGGGAATTGGTGAGTTGGATGGTCTTTCGTGAAAATATTACATAGACACTTTGACTTCTTATTTTTTATGTTGTCCCCACCAACATTATTGGTAGGTTTCCTATGCACCTTACCCTTCTTTCACTATTTATTCTTTCTGTCAGGCTATTGGGTGGCCTTCAATTTTGTCGATTGCACACTATGTACATCCAAAGTTTGAGTAGGGAGGGTAGCTGAACCAATGGTCTAGTTGGTCGCTGTCTGTTGTATTGACAATTTTTACAATTGATTCGACAACTGATCAGTGGGCTTCATTTGCACTGAAACAAAAATATCATCAGCATGTGGTCTAGATATCTGTCCGGTCTTGTCAAGTATCGATCGTGGTGCAACTGGAAACACTTTGTAAAGTAAACCAAAATAATATTAAATCAGCTCTAGTTGTTGAGCTCTCAATATTTCTTCTTCTTCTGAAAAGACCCCCAACATTGCGACGTCTTTATATAACTGTGGTACCAAATACTTAAGGAACCACTCAAGCAGGAATGCTGGTGGGACTAGTACTTTTATCAAACTCTTCTGGCATCTCCATTCTCGGATGTGATCTGAGATATGGTCTGCCTTTGTCTGCTCAAAGTTGGACAACAACTTGGTGTCGGTGTCGTATCTCATAGGTAATTGAAAATGGTTTAAGAAAACCATTTCCAATTCGCCAAAGGTAGAGTATCTTGAGAGGTCGTGCTTGATGTACCATTTTGCAGCACTTCCTATGAGAGTGCATTGAAACAAACGCAAATGAATGGAGTCATCTCTCAAAGAGTTGGACGAGCACCATAAATGGAAGGTAGTCACATGATCAGCTAGATCTTCATTAGGCTTATCTTCTAACTTTGTAATGGATGAAGGTAACCTGGTTAGCATGGGAGGCCAATGCGGATCATGACAAATGGGGTCTTTTAATAACCTTGTCAAGTCTGGAAAGTGCAAAGTTGCCAGAAACGGAAGTTTGGGTTGTTGATTATAACCAAGAAAAGAGGAGCCTAGAGTTTGGATGGCACCAGGTTTCCAGGAAAAGTTAGGTTGTTGGCCAGGTTTCTGGTAACAACGATGGTCATGACTAGCATACAGATTTTATTCTTGTTGATACGTCATCGACTGACTCCCGTAATAGGACATAAAAGGTTGGGCTTGCATTGTATTCCATGGATTTTGGGAAGGGTTTCCCCCATCCGATCCGATGGGCATAGATCCTGAGCTTTGCCTAGGGTTCCATTGGCTATGGAAGGGGTTTCCCCCGATCGACATGCCTAATGAGGGAAATAATCCCTGCCACATGTTCCAAAGTCCTTGTGAGGAAGGAATTACTAATTTTTCCCCTTGTGCAGTAATAGTACCCTGCACAGTATTTTGTTGTCCATAATCGAGGTTGCCCCCAGCTAAGACGACAGCTGATGAGAATGCATTGTTACCAAACATGCCAAATAAAGAGAACAATGCCGAACCTACTGGCATGTTATAAGAAGGAATTCCTTGACTGCCTTCTCCAAACGAACTGTAGTTTATTTTTGGCTCGACAGAGTGTTGGTGATCACTACCAAGCGAAGGGGGCGAGGGAGGTATATGACCCCTTCTATAAGCAAAAGCATTATAGGGAGTTGAAATGCCCCCCATAGATCCTTGCAGAGGATCATTTGAGCTCGCTACCCCTATACCTAAAGTCTATAGAGTGGAGTAGGAAAGGACAGAGTTTGTATCGAAGCCAGGCATCCCATATGAGAATGGAGGTTATGTCGCACTCTAGGTGAAAGGAACAGTGATCACCACCATATATGGAATTGGACCATTGCCCGAGGTAGAGGCAGTCGAGACCATAGCTTTCTAGACCAAAGATGGTTGGTTAGGAAGTGGAAAACCCCCTATAGTGATTGTCATAGAGGGAATATGAGGATTCGTTGAAGAAGTAGAAGCATTTGTCTCCATCGATTCCTATGACACTACCTGACGATCGTAAGGTTTAAACTATATGACGATGGGCGTCGATAGATCATTAATTGAAGGGTTATACAAACCAAGATCTTCCACTCCAAGTTTGGAAATGGTTGGTTCCTCCAAAATCAAATGTTCTCTTCTCGGAGATGGGTTAGGCTTAGTTTCTTGTGGCTCGGTCACCTCAAAATACCCTTGTTGGTCTAGTCTCCACCTTAGTGGTGGCGGTGGTGGCTCCAGATTAACCAGCGGCAGGCCAAGAAGCCTTCACAACTAGTGAAGCTCCTGATCCTTCATGGTGTGAGAATATCAATGAAACACTAGGGCTTTCTATTAACGTTAAATACCAACACACACTAGAAAACGCTCCTATGAGATAAGACAAGTAGATCACTGGCGAGTTGGAAGAATAGTTACACCAGCCAACACTAGAGAAACTTACTGGTGAAAGTGAAACTCGAATACAGAATCACCCTCCAGGTATACTCTGCAAAGCATGGCCCGATTTATTCCCTAGGTATCACAGTATACCCCAGTAGTCACCTGTGTAAGTCACTAAGATAAAGGCAACTAGTTTTCCAGCGCGTGAACAGTCACCAAGTGAGTACAGTCGACAGTCTGGTGGAACGCAATGAGAAGGGTATCAAGCCTGAAACCTATCAAGGGTATCAAAAGCAAGTGTTCTGGAATATGACTGAGGACCTCAAATAGATTCGAGACCCATGAAGCTCCATTGAAAATGCGATCAATGGAATCACAAGATAAGCCCTCTATTTGTGTTCCCCACTATGCTACCTTTCTGCATGTGACCTCATGTTTATCCCCTGTGTTAGAGGGGGGTCCCTGATAACTTTCATGGTTTCTTGACTTCCAAGCACTATCTAACATAGACTCTTATGTTTTTTTTTTTATCCTTGAAGAGTTTCCTCTCCAATCCTAAATCCAGGATCTAGCCTAGACTAAATTGATGGACCCTACAAATACAAAGTCTAATAACTTTTAATTAAGCATTAATTTTAGTGGTTGTCTTAATTCAAAGGGAACGGAAGTGAAACCAGTGATGTTCTTTAAGAGATGAAAGAGAAGAGCATAAGATAAAATTGAAAAAAAACTACTTCTTCTTCACAAATAAATATTTGCCAATTTAAACTCTTTAACCAAAATTTTTGTAACTACTTTTCTCAGATCTTTGAAAAGAAAAAATTAAAACAAGGTTTCGCTTGACTACGAGCTACTTAATTTCCTAAGAATTCAAATAAATAACTTAAGAAAACTTTATTTTCCCTTGGTAAATAAAGCAACTAACCTGAACTACTTTACCAAACAAAGAAATGGATTTTTTTTTTTATTGTTTTATGCTTCAAAAAAAAAAAATGAAAATGAATTCATTTATGTTCTTCTAAAGAAAAAAAGGGAAAAATGACAACAATACAAGACCAAGAAATGACTTCTGGCCCAATCGTAGATCACATGGAGTCGCTGACAATACCAAATAGGCAGATCAGAACGGACTCACAAACTTGCCTAAAAACCCTAATAAAGAAAACATAAGAAACATTTGATAAGAAGAATGCTATGCTGAGGTCATACCTGTTTCAGGATAAATTCGTGAGTGCGGACACAAACCAATCTCCCTAGATCCACCTGGATCTAGAACAAAACAAGACAGAATACTACTCTTTCCCTAGATCTAGACTATTGAATG
>JZKD02S1058199.1:115248-125452 GCA_000966675.3 Picea glauca
GTGACGAAAACGTTGGACTGCTTGGACAGCAACCAAGGCCAGTTTCTCAACATGTTGGTACTTGACTTCTGTGGATGATAAATTTCGACTCAAGTAATAAATAACATGTTCATCGCGGTTATCATCCTCCTGAACGAGGACCATACTAATGGTATACTGAGACGCAGCGAGATAAAGAAAGTAATCTCGACTATAATCCGGAGGGAAAAGAAGAGGAGCTTTGGTGAGGGACAATTTAAGGCTTCAAAGGCATTGTTAGCAACCTTATCCCAGACAAACTCTGAATCTTTTTTTAAAAGACGTGTGAAACCTTGAGTAATCTCGGCATAATTTGGGATGAACCGACGAAGAAATTTTTCTTTCCCCTGCAAACTTTGTAACTGGCGTAAAGAAGAAGGAGGAGGTAGATTAAGAATTGCCTCGACCTTGATAGGATCAACCCGGATCCCATGGCGTGAAACAATGAAACTGAGGAGACGACCAGATTCTACGCAAAAAACACATTTATGAGGGTTTAGGCGAATGCGATAGAATCAACAACGAACAAAAATCGCTCGGAGATGATTAGGGTGATCGGCCCTACGTAAAGAGTGAGTTGGCAAATCGTCTAGATAGGGTTGAACAATATTCTTGATATCATGAAATGCGTAAGACATAGCACATTGGAATGTAGCACCTGCGTTCTTCAGACCGAAAGGGAGTTTCCTATAGGTGAAAGTACCCCAAGGACAAATAAAAGTTGTTTTATGTTGTTCCTCAGGAGCTATATTGATTTGATTATAGCCAGAAAATCCATCCATGAGGGAAAATATTTCACTACCGGCACAGTCATCGACGATTTGATCAACGAAAGGGGTTGGAAAATTTTCCTTTGGACAAGCTTTGTTGATATCCCGATAATCAACGCAAACGCGTATACTACCACCCTTTTTATCAATCGATACTGGATTAGACACCCACTCTGTCAATGCCACAGGATAAATAAAACCGGCTTTAAGGAGTTTTTCAACCTCAAGTTTAATGGTTGTCGCTTTACATGGATGGATAGGATGGAGGCGTTGTCGAACTGGTTTGGCTCCAGGGTATGTCTTAATTTCATGGACCACAATAGAAGGGTCAATACCCGACATCTCTTCGTAACTCCAAGCAAAAATGTCACGAAATTCTTTAAACAAGGAAGTATAGGTGATGATTTCGTCGGGAGAACACGAAGCTCCAATATGAACGTTCTCGACGATTCCATATTTCACTGAAATATCTATGGGTATCGTGGGTGAAATGTTACTAAGATTCCCTTCGGCAAACACATCGCATGTATATCCAGGAACTGTCGTAACGACAACAACGGTTGACGGATTCGAAATGCGTTGGTAGTTTTCAAGAGTCTGTTGTTCCAGAAATAGTATGGAACGATGATGTCCATCATCCCAAGGGTTGTCATCCAAGACGGACATGATCATCTCGTCAGTTGGAAAAACAACGCGGAAATGATTAGGAGACAACTCCTCACAAGAAGAAGTAGTATGGATGACCGATTGAATATCTTGGTAAGTAGATTCAACCGGACTTAACGGCATAACGTTGTCAAAATGAACATGGTCTCCAGGATCAGGGACTATCCAAGGGTCGACAGACACTGAAAGCTCACGAGGCATGGTAGAGATCATGTTAATAGATGCAACTAATGGGCTTGGAGTATTAGGTGGTGGTGGTATGGGAAAGGTACCCATTAACGACGAATCTTTCAAAAGACCGACACCAACATTCTCATAACCCAGTGGGGTGTTCTCTATGAACGACACGTTGCCCGTGCGAATATCGGCATTAAAGAAAGCAAGTTGATCAACCATGACCACTTTTCCCTGGTGAGGAAAACGTAGGACACGGAAAAGGGTTGACATGACAACACGCATATAATTAACCCAACTTCGTCCAAGTAGAATATTATAATCTAGAGGGGTATCGAAAACTTCCACTTCCACCTGGATGGTCTTGCCTTCGAGAGTAACAGGCAATGACGGAAGAACACCGTATGGTTTAAAACCGGAGCCATTGAAGGCTCGTAAAGTGTTTTGTGATTCCGTTAATGGTGGAGAGCCAATGGCTTTCCAACAAGAAAAAGACATTACGCACGTAGAGGCCCCTTCATTAATGACCGTCCAACAAATGCTCTTGTTGGCGACCACAACCTATATTTGAAACGCAAGTTGTGGGGGTAACCTTGGAATATGATCTTCCAAGTTAAAGACTATCAAATTCGAGTCCGTAGGATCAATTCCACCTATCGCTTTCAACATAGCCCTTCACTGTGCAGGACAAGATTGAAGGATTTCGAGGGCAGACATCGCTAAGGGTGCTTGGGCCAGATCTTCGACAATGCTATAGTTATGGGCTGCCCTAGCATGAGGATTGAATGTCGACTGCTTAACGACACCTTTGGGAGGTCGTAAAACTGTATCAAGACTTGGTCTTTCGATATGAAGAGGACCATTTGTAGGTGGATTTGGTGGAGAAAGCTGTACCAAATCGGGAGGTAAGTCGTCAACTTTCTCCTTAGAAGGAGTATAGTCTTTATCTCTAGTGGTAAGTGTAATATCGTTCTTCGTAGAGTCACCGGTGCACATCAAAACATAGGACTGTGTAGAGGTAGATGGTTGATCATGAATAACCAATGAAGCCTGTTGTTGAGATGGGAAGGGTTGAGACAAGATAGCCGGCGTAGAAGGTTTCGATGTTCCTTGAAGGAACTTGTTGACCTCGGCACATCTCGGACAATCCTTCATGTAGTGATCTTCACCACAGATAAGGCAAGGATAGCGTGGCTTGCGTTTATCCCGGTCATCAACAGGAGGGGATTTGGTTTTTTCATTAGGATTATTGTTTTTACCCTCCTTATTCTTGCCTCTCCCTTTTCTAGACTTAGTCTTACCGTCCAGTGTAGATTGAACAACGTTTACTTCCGAAGTTTTATCGACGGGAGGAGCAGGAGACGGAGCACTTTGTACATTAGAAGAATTGGATTTCGGGGTTGTAGTGGACACGGAATGTGAGTGGATATGAGTGGAACCAATCACACCATCAGCTGCATGTGAGGTAGTTGGAGCAGTAGAAGTAGTAGAAGTACCAGGACGAGGTAAATCAGGCAGTAAATCATACAAGGTTCCCGTTTGTGAATAAACAAGATCTAGATACTGAGCACGACTAATAGTCTGCTCTTCTGTGACAACACTTCCCATAGCAATGTCTTTACCGATTTTATTTACAAAAGATTTTGTAAACCATTCTGCCAGTAACTGATCAGAAAGCTCAAGTTTGATGAGACGTCTCCTTCGTCGCCACTCATGAATATGATCATATATATGAGTGCTTGTGCTTTGTTTGAAAGAGGTTAAAATCTCAGTTCCAGTATCGTAACGGATCGGTAACTGGTAATGTGTTAGAAAATCCATAGCTAGGGTGTTGAAATCCGAAAAGAAACCTCTTGGTAATTCAATGTACCACTTCGCAGCAGCACCTGTAAGAGTTCTTTGAAAAAGACGCAATCTAATGGAGTTGTCCATCAATGAATTAGACGAACACCACAAATGAAAATTCATGACATGATTATTCGGGTCCTCTCCCGCCTTCCCATCGAATTTTGGAATGTCCGATGGAATCTTTGCAGGAATAGCAGGCCATTGGGGAGAGTGACGAATAGGATCATTAAGAATCCTAGACAAATATGGCAAATCCAGAGTAGCAAGAAAAGGAAATTGTCGATTCACTTGTGGATACTGGTGACTTTGGGGTGGAAGCCCTGTCGGTAGACCAGTAGGACCATATGCAGTTTGCCTCCAGAGAGAAGATCTCGGTTGGCCCTATGGTGGTTGAATAGGATAGTAACCCCAAGGATTTTGACCTTGAGTTTGGGGTTGAGTAGTTTGACCAGAACCCCAGATAGGATTAGTCACCCCTGGACAAGGTTGGCCTAGAGTAGGGACAGCTTGTTTCCCCCCAGCATTTTGAGGAATTTTTTGCATAAGTTGATTCCAATACTGGGCCAAAGAAGGAGGTATGTTTTGTCCTAATGGCGAGGTCGGTGCCCCTATCAAAGGGATAGTCCCACCCAGAAGTTGTATACCAACTGTAGGTTGCGCAATAGTTGCAGTATGTCTGGCAAAAGGAAACGTACTACCCTGACCACCAATAGGAACTCGTACATTAGGTGCAACGGTCGGAATAATGCTACTAGCATTAAGATTACTAGTAGGAAACTGCAGGAGTGTCGGGATGAAACCGGGAATAGGATGCCCAGGAAACTGAGGACCACCTGGAGAACTAGCTAGAGTTTGGGGTGGTGTTGGATGTGGAGCATTCAACATAGGATTTAACACATGGTAACCAGGAGGTAGATTTGGAGTAGCCTCAGGTATTCTCTGAGTGTTAATAGGTGCAAGAGTAGTTTTCGGAATCTCGGTTTGGACACTCATAGTATTTGCAAGATGGGCCATCTCAGGAGGGAGAACAAAATGATAAGTGGTAGTCTTAGGTGCAGTTCCTTGTTCAGGAAACACAGAAGGGTCGATGACTTCGTAGACAGGGGATTCAGTACCAAACAAGACTCGTTGGAAATCACCTGACCAAGAAGGATCTTGGCCAACTACACCGTGAGAAGGCCCAACGATTGATTCAGTAGATGGAATATCTTCACCAGAAATATGAAATCGCCTTGAAGGTCGTTCACCATGACGAATGCGATAAGCCTATATAGTATTGGTAATTCAAAATTTCGCAAGAGGATCAGTGGTATGTATTTGTGGAGGTGGTGTAAAGACTTCTGGGACGTCACTTATGTCCACATGTGGTAGAGTAACAAGAGGGATTTCACCTGGATGAGGAGAGTCCTCAGGGGTACCCTCAGGTGTTGTTGTGTGCAAAGGTTGTGAAGCTTCCGGATGCTCCGGAGACAAACCTTGCATCCTACGCGAATGTCGCGGGGGAGCAATTGTAGATGAGTAACAAACTCCCTAACAGAAATCTTAAGGTCAACTGCGAGAAAACAACGGCATACACTAGTAAACAAAATCTAGAGGCAATCACCAAGCAAACAATACCTCCTAATACCGAAGCCACTAGTTGGTGATGAAATCCAACGTCAAAACAACGAGATGATAAGGGGCAGGGCTAAGGTGGAAAAGTTACGTTGACGACCTTCTTAACAGACTTACGCCCTAGTGCAAGCTCCCGTGCATAATCGTGGGTATACCCTCCAAGGAGCCCTAGTGAGTTTGATCAACGTCAATTCCAGGTACCGTGGAGACTTTCCCCTCCACAGTCACCTTGGGTAAGAACCTAGAGAGAAAGGCCACTAAGGTCACCACAGACAACAGTACTGCCTGGGGAAATAGTCGTCAGTCCGATCCACACGTAAAGGCAGGGTATTGAGCTCGAAATCAACTCAAAGGCTTCCACTCATAATTGTGGGTATATCTCGGAGTGACCCCCATAATACGTGCAATCTCTACACCGATGTCAACAGAGCAGGTTAGTATCCCTGCCAACACCAATGCGACCTATTGCTTGACCCTTGTGTTAGAAAGGCTTCCCAGGACAATATGCGGCCAATGGAATTTTACACTCCCTATCTCAAGATGCTATTGTGTTTTTTTGAGCTTTTGGAGAGTCTGTCTCTCTTCCTACTCCAAAGCACTATCCTAGCTAAATGTTGGTGTAAAAAATCCCTATAAAAGAGTTACTAGATTAATTTTAATAGTGTGCAATGTTTTTAATGGTTGTTGTTTACTCAAAGGCAATGGAAGTGAAACTCAATGATGTGTGACTCTGACCCAATCAATGCAAGGATATGATGAAATGTAATCTTTTTCATTCGATGAATCCAAGTTATGGGAGAGAGAGAACAATTTCTGAATCAATCTCAATATTACAATGCAAATGCAATGCTCAATTTCCTTTTTGACGCTAATACAAACAATCATGTATCAATGAACGATGTATAGATGTCTTTTCCAAAACTTCAATACTTTACAATTTTGATTTTCAATGGTGTTTCAAAGGTAAAACAAAGATCTTGAAAGAAAACATACGGTTCACTTTCCAAGAAGAACTCTAATGAAGGAGAAAAGAAAACCAAATTATAGAGACCCAAATAAACAACCCACTCCAATACTTTCAATGAAAGCAAAAACAAAAACAAACCAAAAGAGCTTCTCAATGCGAATGAAAATTGTCCTCTTGGACCAACAAGTACAAGAGAAACATCAAAAACTTAACTTCCAATCAATCACTGATTCTTAACCAACAGGACATATTCAACTCCAGTAATCAGAGAGAAGAAAAATTGCCAATAAAGGCTAAGAGATGAAAGTCAAATGACCAAAGCAAGAACAAGCCTAGAAAACCTAGATCAGGTCCAGCAAGAAAAAGAAAGCAAAAATAGGTAAGCCAGTAATCCAAAGAGTCAAAAAGACTTAAATCAACCTTACTGAGCTATTGCAAAAGTCAAAATTGGAATCCAAAAATTTCACAAAAACTATTCGCAGGCTAGTGTGGGAGACAGTGTGAGAAACAATGGTTCTCGCAGGCCACTGTGATGCAGACTGTGAACAATTCGCACTGAAATATATAAGCAAGGTGTGAACTATCAAGGTTCTCGCAGGCTGCTAATGGGCACAGTGCGGGAATCCCTGAAACTAATGAAAAATTTGAAAAATCAAGCAAAATCCAAACTGGCTCTTTGATCCAGAAGGTCACTCAGGGTATCCTGAGGACTCAGAGATTTACAAATCAGGAGAAAAAGGAAACCAGAGAAAATGGCCACAGAAAATCCAGAAAACAAAAAGACAAAAGGGATAATTCCCTAGTGGAGTTGCCAATTTTGTTTCAGGATAAATTCGTGAGTGCGGACACAGACCAATCTCCCTAGATCCACCTGGATCTAGAACAAAACAAGACAGAATACTACTCTTTCCCTAGATCTAGACTATTGAATGAACTAAGAGAAATGGATAGTGGAAATACCTTATGAATGCTCTCCTTAAATCTCTGTTGTTCCTTGCTCCTCTTCGATGCTCTTGTGTCGTCCAATCACAACAGTACAAACCAATCGAAGTACAAGAAAATTAATATATTCAATACCTAGTCTATACATGTGATCAAGGAATCATGTAATAAGATGACATCATCATTATGGGAAAGGGACATATTCATGTATTGAATTAACTGAAAGAGAAATATACGACCTGAGCCTTGATGTCATAGATCTCCTTTCAATGGCTTCTAGTTCTGACACACACACTTGCTCATGCATGAAGAAGATCAACTACTTTTGATGACCTTGCTGTTGTCTCTATCTGTTGTAGCCTCAATCCTCCATACAATCATGCACCAATTCTCCAATAGATCTCTCAAGATTCCCAACTTCTTGTTAACCCTTTCCGTGAGTATTCTCATCAATTTATAAGAGAGAATAGGTTAGTTGCTAGGATAAGAATGATCCCAATAAATCTGGAATGCCAGCTTCTGAACAACCATTCGAATACCAACTCATCCTTATAGAAGATTCCCTTCTAGAAGGCTCGAGAATTTCCTTTGTAAAAATATGTCCGCACCCTGGCAATGATTACAGTGCGAGAAGTTCGCACCCTAGCTGAATGTAGCCTGCGAGAATGAAGGATTCCCGCAAGAGAATATATATGCAGCCTGCGAACATTCTCCAAACATGACTTCTGGAAATAGATAAGAGCAACCCTTTTCAGGAAGGAGTTCTTTAATGAGGAGTTTGATTTTCTATCATCATAACATCACCATGACATCATCATAATGACCAAAATTGTGGATAACAATACCTAGGCTACATACTTTTATAACAGAGACCAGGGCTAGATCAAGAAAACCCCTGAGAAGTGTGACTTCTAAAAGGGAAGAGGATGACTGCCTCTTAAAAAAAATTATTCTCAACATAGGCATGCTACTGACACTTCAACAGCCTGTGTATGTACGCGGTTTGTCCAAAGGTAGGGAGCGTATGTACGTGTGTAGGCCCACTACAGGCCGCGTACACCTCTGTAACTTCTCAAAAACAAATGAAAACCAACATTCAAGCAAAGGCAACGAGTACTGGTATGGAAGACCAGAATCCATTAAAGATATATAATCTTACAGAAAGTCAAGAAGCAGTAAATAAACTGATTAAAAACACTCAAAATGAATATATAGTAATGGTTGGGGTAACTGGCTATGGGCAATCAAATGGTTAGGTAACAGCCCAAAAACCTGTATCCCTTTGCAATTTTCATTTTTTGCACTTTTTGTGAGTGTACACGAGTTGTAGTGGTGCAACAAGTATGTGTACATGGGTAGTAGTGGTGTAGGGTGCATACACCTTCAAAAAAATGGTTTTTTAGAAGATTTTTTCATTGATGGCTTGGCAAAGATAGAAAGTAAGATGGCCTGATGCTAGGTATGCATGTCTGGTGCAATTTAGGGTTATAAAAACACTCCAATGTTTTATTGTAACAATCTAACTTGCCTTTATGGGAAGGAAACTAGTCCATTCCAAGAAGGATGTCATAAGATCCTAAAGGAAGTATGTTTAGATTTGTTTGGGTGTCTATCCCATTCACAATAAGTTGGCATGCTGGTAAGATCTATGTTATATTTCTTTTTGTTCTAGTGACTATTTGTACCAGCCATGATTTAACATCTTTTATTGGCTGAAATTTTCATTTATCAACAATTTGAGGGGACACATAACTCAGATTAGAACCAGGTTCAATCAAAATAGAAACATGATGGTTTTCAATCATACCTTCCATCTCCACCACTGAAGCTTGGTGATTCGCTTCTCGATTATCGAGTGCTTCATAAATTTGTGGCATGATCCTAGCCACATCATTGACTATGGTAGCTTCCTGGATGTGGTAGATGCTCATATTGTATTTCTACCTATGGGGGCAGTTCCTCAAAAAAAATCATTCTTTGCATCCCCAACATTTCAATGGTTCTCTCCTTTTCTCGTTAGTATTTCCTGGGACCGATCCAAAGGGTTTATTTCCAATTGGAGAGGGAAAATTTTGTTCATACACACTTTTAGTAGGAAGGCTCATCTTAGAGCCTTTCTCATGGTTCCTAAACCTTGAAGGTTTAAACCCCTTCTTCTTGAATCCCAATTTTCTTTCCTTTTTCCAATCCTTATGAGGTTCTACCTTGTGATTAAATTTCTCATAGCAATACCTTTCCTTGCTAATGGTGTCTTCTAGAGTCTTGGGTTCATCAAACTTAATTATGTCTCAATAGGATTGAGGTAGACCTCTAATGAATCGTTGCACCTTCACTTTTTCATCCTTGATGTAAGGCACATACCTCAACGGTGAAAAAAAATTGTTGACATATTCATCAATGGTGAGTTGTCCAAGTTTGAGTTCATATAAATCCTTAGTCCTTTCATCATAGTACCTTTCAGATAGGTACTTTTTCTTAAAACAATTTTCAAATTGTGTCCATGAAAACTCCTTCTAATGATTTCCTTTCAAATTTATAAGGTCCTCACACTAGATGGAAGCCCTTACATTCAAGTTAAATATGGATATTCATGCCTTTAATTTCTCAGAGTAGTCATGGACTCTTAAGTACTTCTTTAGGCTGAGTATTCAAGCTTTTGCTTCTTCCCCCTTCTTAATCTCTCCATCAAAAATCGGTGGTTTGGATTTCTTAAAGTCTTCAAGGTCATGGCTTCTGGAATGCTTCCTCCTCTTTCTTCTCCTGTGAATTCATAAACTAGTCTCACTATTAGACAATTCCTTGGAGTTGTCAGATCCCTCACTAGAGGATTATTCAGTTCAATCCTAGACGTCAACATGCCTCTTATATCCATGTTGGGGCTTCTTTGAGGTGCTTCTTCTTTTGTTGCCATTTTCCAGGGCCATGCTTTTGTATCTCAGGTGGAATTTAGGTTCTCTTAGTATTAGGTTTTTCCACATTGCTAGACATTGTTCCATGTTGAATTTGCCTCTATATTTCTGATAGAATTTGTAACAAGACTACATTTATTTCAGTTTTATTTTCTTGTTCTCTCATAAGTCTCTCATTGTCTGCTTTACATATTTGTAATTCTACCATAAGGATTCTTACAGTTTCATCTAAATCTCAAGGGGTTTCCACTACCCTCCTCTCAATAGAATCTTCTTCTCTATTGTGGGAGCCCCCC
>JZKD02S1058199.1:162232-175422 GCA_000966675.3 Picea glauca
TCCTAGTCTCCTATATATACCAAGGAGACATTTTCATTTTGAATCATCTTGTACTTGAACATTTAAGTGGGGTAAAAGGAGGTTTCCCCCTCAAAGAGGCTTATTATCTTATATTCTCTTTTTCAAGGCGTTAAGTACTTTTCTTGAGGTTTTTATATGCTATATTGATGTTTGGTTCTTAAGAAATTGTTATTAAGAGATTTTGTTACACAAAGGAAACGGAGATGAAACTTATGTTGTATAAGACTCTGACCCAATGATGCATGGATGAGAATGAAATATATCAATTTTCGTTCAATGAATCCTATGTACGGGAGGGAAAGAGAAGTTTTTCAGATCAAACTTTGAACTACAATACACAATTTCCTTTAAAATGCAAATGCAACAAATCACGCATCAATAACAATTCTATATTGTTTCTTTTTCAATAACTTCAACAATTGATTTTCAATGTTTTCGAAAACGAAAAATGTTTTTGAAAGAAAAACGTTTTTTCACTTTTCAAAAAGGACCTACACCCTGATGGTGAGACTGCAGAAAATCAAAAACCAATGAACAAGCAATAGATAAAAAAAAAAAACCCAAACCACTCTTTCAATGGAAACAAAAATAACAAGCAAACCAAACTAGTCTTTTCAATTGCATAAGAAAAGTGATCGTTCAAAGAATAAGCAAATGATAAAGACCAAGAAACTCAATTTTCAACCGATCATCGGTCCTTAACCAAACAAGAACACTCAGATTCTGAAATCAGAGAGTATAGCTTTTCCAAGAAAAGTCAAGAAATGAAAGTCAAGAACAAGTGACAGGAAGAGCCTTTGAAATCCTAAGACTGTTCATGCACAAAAATGAAGACAAGAAGAACATCAATCAATGGTCCAAGAAACTCTTTTTAGGCATCTAAACTGATCTAGGCAATTCAAGATGCAAAAACTCAAATCCAAAACTTTGAAAAAATGGGTTCGTAGGCTGAGAGTATTACATAGTGCGAGAATGAGTGATTCTCGTAGTTGGGCTTTGAGAAAAGTGAAAGAACCTCGCATTGAACTTGAAGGCAGGGTGCGAACTCAATATATTCTCGCAGGCTACTGTGGAGTGCAGTGCGAGAATTTTTTAAACTAGTCAAATTTTTGGAAAAGACACAAATTTTGAAGAGGCCTCTGGACCCAGAGGGTCTATCAGGGTATCCTGAAGACTCAGAGATTGATATGAAAGGAGAAAGGTAAGGAAAGAGAAAATGGCCATAGAAAAACTCCAAAAACCACAAAGAAAACAGGTTATCTCCCCAGTGGAGTCATCAATTTTGTTATTGGACTAATCGGTAGGTGTGGACACTAACAGATCTCCCTAGATCCACCTAGATCTAGAACAAAACAAGATAGGACATGACTCTTTCCCTAAGTTTTGACCATTGAATTAGCTAGTAGGAAGGAACAAGTAACATACCTTAGTATCACTTCCTAGGGTCTTTGTTTCTCCCACTTCACCCCGGTTCTCTCATGAGGTCAATACCAAGACAACACAAACCAACCAAAGTGAATATAGAAAAATATATTCAGCTGTCAACTTATGTGTATGATCAAAGAATTACACAATAAAGTGAGAATAGCTTTATTGAAAAGGGACATGCCACTGTATCATATTAATTGAAAGTAAAGATTACAACATGATCGCCTTGATGTCACAAGCTTCCTTTCGGTGGATCTTGGCTCCAACACACACACTTGCTCAATCCTTGCATGAAGAAGATCAAATCCTCTTGATAGACTTGCTAGAGTCTCCAAGATCCTGTTCAAGCTAAGTCCTTCACACAATTCTTTCACCAATTCTCCAATGAATCTTGCTTAACCTTTTCCATGATAATTCCATCAATATATAGGAGAGAATGAGATGGTTACTTGGATAAGAATGATCCCACAATATCAGGGAATCCAGTACAAGGATAACCATTCGAATGCCAACCCATTCTTCTACAAGATTCCCTTCTAGAACCATCAAGAATTCATCTTTCTCCAAGATTTAGAGAAGGTTCTCACCCTAGCTATGTTACACACTGAGAGAAGTTCACACCCCAACTTAAGGTAGCCTGCAAGAATGGGTCATTCTCGTACCCTGGGATACTAACAACCTGCGAACTCTCTTCAAAAATGAGTTTTCTTGGAAGAGATGAATATAACTTTTCTCAGAAGAAAGTTCTTATGAGGAGCCTGAGTACACCATCATCAATACACCATCATGATGACCAAAATCATGGGTAACAACTATGCTAAGAAAAGATAAGAACAATAATGGAAAGAGGATTCCATAGATGCAGATCACAGGAAAGAAAGCTAGGAAGATTAGTAAGAAGAAAGAAAAGATAGAAATATTGCAGGTGGTTCCAGAAAGGAATTCGCAGGAGGGAGACTTTTAAAACTCGAACCTCACTGAAATAGCAGAACAACACCGATTATCACTTCGCCAAGACAAAGAAATATGATCATTGGAGGCACCCCAACTATTAGAAAAATGCTCCAAAATGGATAGAAACGAATTTATTTTTGGAACATTCACCATTGGACCATTGGGACTGCAGCATAACTGATGGAGTTGTATTGATTAAGGCATTCTTACTCGTTGGAGGAATCCATTACGATGTTATCTATTTAACTTTCCGAATGTCTTACCATGGAAACTTTTGCCAATTTTGACTATCTGAGCCCACAAAGAACTAATATCTTTCGCACAGTGCTTATTGTAACTTCACCATCCATTCTTCTACCTTGATTGTTTGTTCACCGATTGAGATATCTGATATTGAGTGTGTATGTCAGGCGACCTTATCACAATAGATAAATCCATCAAATAAATAATCATAGACCTCATGGCTAAGAAGGTTATGTCTACAGGAGTACAGGCCTCATTGTCGAGAGGAGTGCAAGCATCCCCATCGACTGCACGTCAATCTGGGCCATCCCAAACTGCAACATAGAAATGGAGCAAGCATCATGACAAATTTGAAAATGCAAACCTCATCCCATTAATCATTCTTAATCGTATCCCGCCTCTAGCTGGCATGGTTAGTCATGATAGTGTCCCAAGGGACTTCGAATATACACTAATTACTGTGTACCTCCCAAATGGGATACGCGCAGTTGGACTGCAGTTAGGATAGATTATGACACTAAATATCAGTGAATTCAACTTAGGAGACCACAATAACTATGGCATGCTCATGCCATACAAGTACTTTACCAAGGCAACGGGGAAGAATTCAAAGATAATCCCCCATCCATGGACCATGGCCATCGCAAGATCAACCATCCTCAATGTGATGAAGATACCACACTTCGACAGACATCAGGAGGTTAACGTGTGCATTAAACTCCGCCTATCATGCTACATGGTGGTTACCTATGGTTGGATCGGTGCATCACAATAGATATGGCCCTGATCCATCGGATCACCGGATTAAGCATGCAAGGACTCGATCCTTAGGAGTTTTACCTAGGGAAGGCTTCAGATCATGTCCTAGCATAACGCATAAAAGAAACCTATGATGATGTAGAGAAAGGGAAGTGGGGCTACAAGATAGCCTCCATCCAGAATGGCGCAGTGCACCTAGCTTGCCAGTTGATCACTGGTAAGCTCATCAGGAAGAACATACCAACATAGGTCATGAGGTTCATCATCAACCTCATAGGAAAATGCGTCAAATGGATGCAAATGAACTGGGTGAGCTACCTCGTCAACTAGTTGGAGAAATATTGTTGTGAAGCATATGACCAAGGCTACGAGTTTCATTTTAGTTGGTTGTTGATTTTCATTGCCTTCATTGCTTGGGAGATGTTGGAAGGAGAGACCTTCCCTAAAATTGAGCCATTTGAACCACTGGCCACGAAGTTCACTACGCTCTGGTATTTGAGCAACATGGAAAAAAAATGGAAATCCAATGCAGTGTTCCACACTCTTTATTTACAGTAGAAGAGGGCCATTGAATCTTTCCCTCGCATGACGTTGAATACCCTACATAGGTTCAAACCACTTGAAAAGTTCCACACATATAGGAATTTCATTTACATCACTGCATGTGGGGATGAACAAAAGGAAGATTTTCAGTCCTATTACAAACTCACAGAGGAGGACATGGAGGAAATAACCAAGGAATGGTCTACAGAGTTCCTTGTACTAGTCGAATAGACAGAACTCTCCGACCCTGACCTCATCGAAAGTCTTGTAGTCACTTGAGAAGAGTATGATGGACCCAACAATAGTAGGAAGAAAAATAAGGAAGAGGTATAGGAATTAAGCTGTGCATCAAAGGAAACTACATCAAATTCACCTGAAGGAGGAGGAGGTGACGAAGTAGATAAAGAAGAGGATGAAGGGGAAGAAAACAAAAAAGAACATGGTGAAGTAACACCACCTAAGGATCCCATCACAAAGGCTGAGACATCCAAGAAAAGAAAGGGTTCCCCAAAGAAACCTTCATCACTAAAGAATTCAAAAGCCAATAAACCTCCATTTCAGACTGTGCTCATGGTAGATGATATTGACCTCATCATCTTCATTGTATCAAATACCTCAGAGGACATTTTTCAGTGAAGCGAATCCAAATAGGAGAAAATGTTTGACAAGATTGAGGCAGAGCTCAAAGGGGTATAACAGGATCTTTATTCAATCTGTGCAGTGTCTGTTGTGTCGTTATCAGCAGGGGAAATAGAAGTAGGAGATGAGCCTACCTAGCTATGCAGATTAGTAGACTCGATCGAGGCTCACCTTTGCCAGGTCCAGGAGGAAAAGGATCAGGCCACAGAGGCATTAAAGCAGGCAAAAGAAGAATCCCTAGAACAATGTCAGGTTGCGCATCAAGAGAAATATGAAATCCGTGTGATTTTTGTAGAGGATAAAGCATAGATCCTGAAGGAAAATGAATAGCTTCTCCCAGAGAAAATGGGAGTCAAGGAGGCAGTCACCAGAGAACTTTCCTCTGTGTTGAGCCAAACACAGATAGAAGAAGACACATTGGAGATTCAAGTGGAGAATCTTGTTGAAGCTATTCAACGGATTCAAGCAAGAGTGGCATAACTGGAATTGCAAGTCGTGACAATCACTCTGCAAGAAGTGCGATATCAGAGGGAAGAAAATGCTCAGAGCACAGTCGAAAGAATCAAGGCATTGGCTTTAGAATGCAAGCAATTAAGCAGTTGAAGTTCACATACCTATGAGTTCCTTGTAGAGGACCCAGAACTAAGGACATTGGAGTCACAACTCCAGGAGGCAAAGCAACAAGCAATGACGGTACAAGCACAATTGAAGCCATTGTCAGTAGTAGAGAGGATGAAAAGGTCCCAATAATAGTGAACCATTTAGTAATAGTTCCATGCCATCCAGAGTAAAGTCATGGAAGTGACCCAGAGGCTATAATGAGTGTAGGATGAAGCCTGCACACTTTTTTAAGAGATTGAGGGACAAGGTGCACAACTAGAACAACTTGAGATTGATAAAAGTTGTGGAAATCATCAACATAACAATTGATGAAATAGGTAGACAAGAATTAAAGGAAGAATAAAATGAATCAATGGAACAACTTTCTGAAAAAGAAATAGAAGATGAAAAACAAGTAGTAGGGGAAGATGAAAAGGATTTGACAAAAGGAGAAAAGCAACTTTAACAAGTTCCTCCAAAGACACCTATAAGACGAGTATAGAAGAATCATCCTTCAGATCAAATTATCAGAAACAAAGATGTAGGAATTGAGACTAGAAGAAGAATATGTTCACCAGAACAAACACACCTAACACTCTCATCTACAATTGAACCAACCTGTTTTGAAGAGGCCAACAAGGATGAATTTTGGAATAAGGTCATGGCTGAATAATTGGATCAAATAGAGAAAAATGGCATTTGGGAATTGGTTCCAAGACCAAAGGACAAGAATGTAATCGACATAAAGTGGGTATACAGGAATAAATTGAATGAAGATGAACAGGTTACAAGGAAAAAAGCTAGATTGGTATGTAAAGGATATGCATAGGTTGAAGGAATCGACTTTGAAGAGACATTTTCCCCAGTTTCCAGAATGGAAGAAATCCGATTGGTTTTAGCTTATGCATGCTCCAAAAATATTAAAGTGTATCATATGGAAGTAAAATCATCTTTTCTGAATGGGGAACTTGAAGAAGAATTCTACATTGAACAAACAAAAGGATTCCAGTTGTCAGAGAACACAGAATATGTGTGTAAATTAAAGAAGGCATTGTATGGTCTAAAACAGGCTCCCAAAGCATGGTACCCTAGACTGGATAAATATCTACAACATGCGGGGTTCAAAAAAGGAAGTGCAGGCAACAACCTCTACATCAAGGTAAGTCAAGATAGTATTTTATTAATTTCATTTTATGTTGATGATATTATTTTTTGTAGTGATGATGGCAGGTTAAGTCGGAAATTTGCAAAGGATATGCAGAATGAATTTGAAATTTCATTACTTGGAGAACTATCCTTCTTTTTGGGACTTCAGATAGGTCAAAGAAGACAAGGAATTTTTATTTCTCAAACCAAGTATATCAGAGAAATGTTAAATAGGTTCGGAATGGAATATTGAAAACTAGTTATCACTCCCATGCAAACCAGTTGCAAGTTGAGAAAAAATGATGATTCAAAGTCTACAAATCAGAGGCAGTACAGATCAATGATTAGTAGCCTATTATATGTGAAAACTTCCAAACTAGATGTAATGCAAGTAGTTGGACAGGTGGAATGATTTCAAGCAGAACCAAAGGAATCACATGCATTAGCAGTGAAGAGGATTTTCAGATATCTCAAAGGAACAAAAGAGTTTGGATTATGGTATCCAAAAGGAAAGAATCTATCACTTATTTCCTACATAGATGCAGATTGGGAAGGCTGTATTGATGACCAAAGAAGAAATAATGGAGTAGTGTTCTACTTGGGTGAGTGTTTAGTATCATGATTAAGTAAGAAACAATCATTAGTATCTTTATCTACAGCCGAGGAAGAATATATTGCAGCAACAACATGTTGTACATGGGTTCTTTGGATGAAACAAACTTTGACAAATATACAGGTTGAGTATGATGAGCCCATTCCAATCTATTTTGATAATAGAAGCGTCATCAGTATCTCAAAGAACCAGGTGATGCACTCCAAGATGAAGAAAATTCCAATCAAGTATCACATTCTATGGGAGCAAGCTGCAGAAAATAACATCATAGTTGAGTATGTGGGAACAAAAGAACAAGTGGCATGTATCTTTATAAAACCACTTCCACGAGAATCTATTGAGTATCTTGGCCAGAGACTCAGAGTTATTTCTAGTCCAAAATGAATGTTTTTGAATCTTTATCTTATATGTCTTATATGTACATGAGGAAGAACCATAAAAAGGATAGTTCAGTTAGGGGGAGAAGCCCCGGATGGAAAAATACCTTTGCCATTGATGCTAAAGGGGGAGAGATTTATTATATGTAGAGGAGAGAGATATGGTTCCAGGGGGAGCATGAGCGATATAACTTCAATATTGCATGACATGATTTCATTATTGCATTAGATTGTTTCCATCAATGCAAAAGGGGGAGATTATTGATTAAGGTTGGTTTTCATTGATGTCAATCCTTGAAGGAATTTGGAGAACCCGGGTTTGGGTAATGGACCCAAGTTTGTTTGATGGATAATAGTATGTGTTTTGATATATTAGTAGGTAATAATATTATATATGGATAGTACATGTCATTCGATTTCCATTGTTATGTGGAACGTCACGTAACTCCTCACAATTAGAGATTTAAGTCCATGTGAAGTTGGAGAACCCTCATGAGTCATCTAGAAGCTCCAAAAGGTCAAAGTAGTCAAAATGGTTTAAGATGGTTAGAAGGTAACCCCTTGAGGTAAATTGAAGTGATGAGTGTACTATAATTCAAAGTGGATACAAAATAAATTATTTAAATAATAAAGTTAATGGAAAAATTACTAGTTGGACAAGTGGTTAGAAGTTGGTTAACCCTAAAATAAGGAAAGTGGGTTAAGATAATTAAAAGGTAACCCCTTGAGGAAGCTACATGAAAGTATAAATAAGAGGCATGGCTCTCTCATTTCAAAAATACACTTGAGCATATTGAATATATAAAAGTTATTGAGGTAACCAAAGGATATCTAAGCCGAATTTCAGAGAAAAGGTGAAGTAAAGAAAGTCGAAATTCAAGGGAGGATAAATTGTTTTGATGATGATTTCTAAGGTATGTTATTTATAGGTCATCTCACTATTTTCTCAATAACATTTTTTATAGAATTATTCAAACTGTGAAATTGATAGGCCATTGAGAAAGCATATCCAAGTAGATGTAGTACAAATTTCAGCTTGTGGGTCATTGTAGTTTTGGAGTTACACTCTGTGGAAAATAGGGTTTGTGGCTAGTCCTGAAACTAGTCTAAAACAAGTGTTTCAGGTAAAAACGTCATAACTTATTCATAAAAGAATAAAATTCAGTAATAGAAAATGTTTTGGTTAGAGTAGAGTCTGTAGTATTCTGTGTAAAAATTCCAGATCCATACAACAAATATTTTGTACGAGGCATGCTCTATAAGTTCTCTCTCTAGAATAATCCATAATTCAACAAGGTATGCCATTTTTTCTATAACTCCTTTTTTGAGAGGTTCCAAGTAGTGACACCTAGAAGAATTGCATAAAACACACTAAAGAACATTGTGTACTATTTTAAGATATTTATTCATTACAGGTAAATAGTTAAGATTATTTCAAGTTAGGGTTGTTGACTAATCCAAACCTAGTCATGTGAGACTAAAGAAAAGTTTGATGAAAATGATAGTCTTTTTTTGTTAAATTTAAGGAAGGCTTGCAAGTATGTGATCATATACATCAGTTCTATTACAGAGTTACAAATCAGATTTGGGTGATGAAATTGATGATGGCTTTTGGTTTAGGTACATGTTGGGTACATGGTTGAGACAAGTAGTTGATGATGTTGGTACATATTGATGAGTCATAGTTGATGAGTAGTTGATACATGATTGGTACATACTTGGTATATGGTTGGATGCACTTGTTTATGGTACAGGTTGATTACAAGTTTTTTGGTACAGGTTGGTGCATGGTTGATGAACTTGTTTCTGGTACAGGTTGATTACAGGTTGAGTTATAGGTTGATGCATGGTTGATGCATGATTAAGGTTTATTGGTACAGGTTGTTCGGTGAAGTTTTATTGGTATAGTTTTACAACAATATATCTCAAAGTGATAGTGTGAAGTGGTTCCATCATTCTACTTATACATCAGGGCAGTTGGATGAGGCAAGGATAGGTGGTTGTAGCCAGAGAACATAGGGGGTTGTAACATCCTTATGGTTGTAGCCAGAGAATTGGGGAGTTGGATCTTACCTCATGTTGTAGCTTGAGAAACTAGGGGGTTGGAGCCTCCTTCTAGTTGCAGCTGGAAAATAAAGGAAGTTGGTGCTTCCAATGAATGTAATTCTTCAAGAGATATAAGAAAAAGAATTTTGTGGTTTTCTCCCGCTTTGGGTTTCCACATAAAACACTGGTGTATTTTGTATGTGTACGATTGTTCATTTGTTCATTTCTTATTTACTTTGTAGTTATTGGATGATAATTCTACATTGATATAACACTTGGATTATATGGTTAAAAAGGATTAAATCTCTCTATTACAGATTCACCCCGCTCTCAGTAATCCAACAATTGGTATCAGAGCAGGCTCCTTTAGAAATCAGTTTAACCACTGAAAGGTAGATCATGGAGAGAAACAACTTGTATAAAAATGGATTACCACAGTTTGATGGACATAATTATGCATTTTGGAGCATAAGGATGAATAAATATATACAAGCACAGGGACTTGAAATTTGGCAATCAATTGTAGATGGATACACAGTACCAGTAGTTTCGCCAACAAAGGACAAAGTAGTGAAACTCGGTCAGAATAATTTCAAGGCCAAAAATTCACTTCTGAATGGTATTGGTGAAATGGTATTCACCAAAGTTTCACATTGTAAATCCACTAAAGAGATTTGGGACAAACTTTGAAATATTTACAAAGGGGATTCAAAATTCAAAGAAGAAAAAATTCAAACTTACAGAGGTTAGTTCGAACAACTAACGATGAAGGAAAATGAGAATATTGCAACTTACTTATTACGAGTCGATGAAACAGTAAATGCAATAATGGGATTGGGAGAAGAAATTCAAGAATCTGTAATTGTTCAAAAGGTACTAATATCTCTTACTATGAGATTTGGCCCTAACATATGAGCACTAGAAGAAAGACTAGATCTAAACTCAATAAGAATGGATGAACTACATGGAATTTTCACAGCATATGAAATGAGAACTGAACAGGAAAATCTAGATGTAAAATAAGAAGCCTTCAAAGAATCTGAAAGATCAAAGAAAAAGGGAAAGCAACAAGAAAAAGAAAACAATAACAATAGTGACGTCTCGGAAGATGATGAAGAAGTGGCCAACTTTGTCAAAATACTGAACAAGGGAACCGATGGTAGGTATAGAGGTAATTTTCCTTTAATTTGTTTTAATTGTGATGGTATTGGTCATTTTGCTAACAAATGTACTCATAAGAAAAAGAGAAATGATGAAGGTTACTCAAAAAACAAACAAACATATAAAGGAAAAAGAACCACAAAGAAAGTTTTCAAGAATGTTTATGCATCAAAGAAGACATCTCATCATCAAATGAAGATGAAGTTAGTGACAGTGAGACAAAAAGAGTTATACTCATGGAAGTAGAAGACTCTGATAAAGAAGACTCCGAAGAAGAATATGAATAAGTCGAAGAAGAATATGAAGAAGTCGAAGAAGAAATTGAAGAGGCATAAGTTGACTAATGAGAGGAATTTTTGAGTGCCATAGAAATTATCAGAAGATAAAAGAGGAAAAACAAGAAGTTGCAAGCAGAACTAGACAAGAAAGAAGACACTTAGGAATTCGAACAAATGATCGCAAATTTGAAGGTTCAAATTGAAGAAGATAAAAGAATTGAAGAAGCACTCAAAGAACAACTAGAAGGAAGAGACAGGATCATTGAAAATTTGGAAGAAGATATTGTCACATTAAGAAAGGATATTCAAAATAAAAATATGCAAAACAACTTGAAATTTTTGGATGACATTATCAGTAGTCAAAGTCCTATTCATGACAAGTCTTGACTTGGATACAATCATATAGAAAAGGGATCAATCTCCAAAACAACAGAACAAAAAACATATCCAAAAATCTATGCAGAAACAATCAAAGGGGATAGGAATGTCTACAGAGAAAATTACAAGGACACTACTCCACCGAGAAGATTCAGATTTTAGAATCAACGACCAACAGAAACAGATAGGTCTCAGGAAGAAGAAGGATTAATAAGAGAACCTCCTTTCAAAATATCTTCAATTCCTAGGTATCAAACTAGCTTTTTTGGTTTATGTTATGCATGTAATAATTTTGGACATAAATATGTGAATTGCAGAGCTAACAACTGGAACATAAACAAATTTGAAAGTCATACACAAAAGGGTTATCCAAGAAGGTCTAGTGAAACACGGAGAAGAAGTTACAACAAGTTTGAATCATTAAGCACTGAAGTGGAATTCTACAAGTGTAACAACTTTGGACACATGGCCAAATATTGCAGAATGAAAATCCCTCCTAGAGAACCACAATAGAACAACAACAATCACAAACAGGAACCAAAGAAAAGGACATGGATAAGAAATCAGAATCAATACAACAATGAAGAATGCACACTTGCTCTACAAGCTAAGCAAAATAAATGTGGTTATAATGTTGACAGTGGTTGTTCAAAACACATGGTAGGTGAGAGAGATAGGTTTCATACATTAAGAAAGGAAAAATATGGATCAGTATCCTTCGGAAATTATGATTCAACTAAAATCATTAGAAAAGGCATAGTTAGAATTGGGAACAAGAATACAAAAGAAGAAAATGTTCTATTAGTAGAATATATGAAACATAATATTCTAAGTGTGAGTCAAATGTGTGACCTGTTATCGCACGGATTGTATGAGGGGTTTAAGTAGGCTTGAGTCAAGGCTTAAAACCAGTGTAACAGGAGCTTCCCCACCCACTGTCACCTCTATGGGGGGCTCTTTTTATTTAGGAGGGCTAGTCCAAGGGAGACGTCCCTAAGCAATCTGGGTTTAATGAAAGGCCAAAGGGTAATGGACCAAGTCAAAGAAGTTCCCTTTCACAGATTGCTGCCCAAATGGGATAGTCAAGGAGAAAGATCCACTGAAGATGCACCTGTTTGCGAGACAAGACAAAAAACTAGAATATGTGTTGCAGTGGTTAGTACTTCAAGATATTTAATGACTATCTTTATCATATATATGAGCAAATGATTAGATATAATTGTTGACGAAGTCAATGATTATCAAACAAAGACAAAATCACTTCTTCAATAAATACATCAAGAGACAAGGGCATTCAATGCTAAAAACAAATCCTTTATATCATCACAATGAAATTTTGCTCATAAATGAAATGTTGCTATGTCACCTATATTGTTGCTACAATAGGTATGACGTCAGCCCTAAAGTTAAGTCACTTTGAAAGACAAAGAGAAAAAACGTTTTGTTAAATAAGCCTAAGGATGCAATGAATGACTCAATGTCTATCAAAATAGGTGAGAAAAGTCACAACATTGCAAGCATAAGTAAGAAATCAAGACTATGTGACGTCACCTATACAAATCTTGTTGCAGTTTAGGGTTAGCTAGCCAAAGAGTGACGTTTTGACAAATTCAACCAACAAAAATGCAATAGACCTCCACGGTTATGATGAGAAGACTAGGCCGCACCTTTCTATCCAAGCACAAGTGAAAAATTAGCAGGACGTCATCTCATTAGGGTTAGTTCAAAATAGCTAGGGTTAGACGCTAAGTTAGTTAGGGTTTCAATTTGAAATAGTTTGAAAGAGATTTGAGGCATAAGCAAGTTCAAGAGAGTTTCTAGACTAGTGCCTTGGGTTAATGGGGTCAATTGAAGTGCGACTAATGGTTTAGGAAGAACTCAAACTTAAGGACAAGAGAGCTAGGGTTTGATGGTGTTGCTATGGCAAGGCCACCAACCCTAAAACCCTAAGAAGGAAAGACTTACCTAGGTGTAGCTAAAGCTAGGCCTAAAGCTTCCTCTTCT
>JZKD02S1058199.1:179594-221433 GCA_000966675.3 Picea glauca
CTGCTAGCAGGACAAATATGGCTGAGAAGAAGAAAAGATGGGCCCTCAAGGGCCATGCTCAAGTTAATATGCTCTCGTACTCCATGTCTAGGACCATGTGGACCTCGAGACATGATCTCCTAGTTATCCCTAGATATCGGGGATAACATGACCAAGGTCATAAAGTTAATTTTGATTCACAAAAGTTTGAGATAAGAAAATAAGGTTCGGGAAAATTGATTGCTACAATTCCGAGAACTTCAAGCAACATATATGTGTTAAGTGAAATTGGAAATGAAAAGCATTTTCTAGGAAAGGAAGACAAAAGTTGGCTATGGAACAGAAAAATTGGTCACATACATTTTGATAACCTTGTCAAAGTCAACAAAAGAGAAGCAGTCGAAGAAATGCCCCAGATCACGAAACCAAACAACACTTTATGCAAGCATTGTCAACAAGGAAAGAAAACAAAGACCAGGTTCAAATAAAAGGAATATTTGACAACAAGACCGCTGGAAATTTTGCATACTGATCTAGTTGGACCAACTACACCAAAGGGTTTAAAAGATGAGAAATACTTTATATTATTAGTTGATGATTAGACAATAATGAATGTAGTTTTCTTTCTCAAGAATAAGTCATAAGCTTTTGAAAACTTCAAGATCTACAATAAAATGGTTGAAAATGAAATGGATTCAAAAATCAAATGCTTGAGATCTGATAATGGAGGAGAGTTTACTTCAAAGGATCGTGTATGTGTATGATTATTCATTTGTTCATTTCTTATTTACTCTAAATTTATTGTATGATAATGCTACATTGATATAACACTTGGATTATATGGTTAAAAAAGATTAAATTGCTATATTACTGATTCACCCCCCCCCCTCTTAGTAATAATCCAACACAAAGGACACGCAGACAACAAAGACCAAGCAACCAACGAAGGAAAAACAACTAGTAGAAGCAAGATCATGACAAAGGAAGGGTACCCTAGAATCAAATACAAGAGCAACAACAGGGTGCACAAAGCTAGTAAGGGTGAGCACAACAACAAGAAAGAAGACTATCCCCAAGTCGGTCACACAACGGAAGGATCGTGAAAAAACTCCTAATGGCGCCACATAAAGGAAGGAGAACACCCTTGTGTAGGAAGGAAAAATAGGAGGAAGTATACCAGATACCCCAAGTACAACAGAACCTACATAATCAAGGCCACCAAAGAGAATAATTGATCAGTCAAGTGGATCATACAAGAAAATGAAGGTGCACGAGGAAGTCCCAGAATACAACATAACATAGGACGATGCAGAATTAGTTGTTGAGAGAGTACAAGACTGCGACACCAAATAATATGAAGAGGAAGAAAAACAAAGGGAAAGCATAATGAAAGAACTAACAGAGGTCAAGAAGGTATTAGAGCAGATATAATTGACCAAGGCACAACACAACAATAACAAACAACGCAAGAACATCCCATGTAAAATGAGGAAGAGACAATGCAACTAACAACATTCACAAGCCAAATATTTAGCCTTACCAAATATATGTGGCAAATTGATTAGGAGATCAAGAAGGAATAAGTCAAGGACATACAATAGATGGAGTTGGTATTGGAAAGGATACCAACCAAGGCCTTATATAAGTTGTAGATAAGCATGGTACACGAAGTCCAATCTAGAGCTAGGATAGATGCACAAAATCTGGAGACATCCAGGGTAGCTAATGAGGTACTAGAAACAATTCTTAAAGAGGTATGGATAGAACATGAAGAAGAAAAAAGGTGCACAAAGAGATTGGAGAAAATAATTGAAGTCTTCCAAATAATTATGGAGAGCACACTAGTAGGAGAAATCATCATAGAATAAAAGCTACAGAAGATAGTGCAGATGATGAATGGGTACAATTAGGAGATAAGAGAATTGGTGGAGAAAATTATGCCAACTACCCTGCCTAAGGACCTAAATTTCGCTCATGGGCTAATTTTCCAAGGTTTTTCCCAAAAAAAGATCCGTTATTCTAAAAATGATTCGCCCAAATTCTATAAGATAAAATTATTTACCTTAAAAATCACCAAAATTTTGTACAAACTATATAAAATCATTAAAACTTTGAATATTTTTACAAAAATATCGCCAAACATTTTAGAGTTGGTATTTGAAGGATTAGTAAGATTCGCCAAGGTTTCTACATTTTAAAATAAATTTCCATCCTTAAAATCATCCCTGCCAGAGGTCATATATGAAAGGGAGTAGCAAGCCATAGAACAAATAGATCATATTGCATTGGAATTCAAGGAAATCACATAACTTTAAGAGAGGACCACACAACTTTGGACAAGCCTAGTAGAAGATGAAGGGATCCAAAAGTTGGATCAAAAAAAACAAAAAAAAATGAACGCAAAAATCCAAGATTTGAAGCAAAGACAAAAGAAAATGATCATATCAGACATGATTAAGATATTGCAGGAGATGAAAAACTTGCAAGAAGAAGTAAAGGATGCACAAGAGGAGAATCAAGCATGATAGGTGTTATAAAACTAATTTGTACCATACATTCTTACCTGGCATCAGGCCATCTCAGATTCCTTCTTTGCCAAAACACTACTAAACAACTCTTCTAAAAACTCCATTTTTAAAAGTCCACGCTAGCTGACCCACTACAACCCGTGTGGATCTACAGTGTCCATGCTAGTTGGCCCACTACAGCCCACGTGGACCTTCAGAAGCACGAAAAAAGGAAAGTTGTTGATGGAACACACAGCTTTGGGTGAGTTAACTGAACCTCCCATCCATGCATGGATGGAAGGTTCAGTTAAATCATGCAAAGTTGTGTGTTCCTTCGGAAACTTTCCTTTTTTCGTGCTTTTGAAGGTCCACGCGGGCTGTAGTGGGCCAGCTAGCGTGGACACTATAGATCCACGTGGATTGTAGTGGGTCAGCTAGCATGGACTTTTAAAAATGGAATTTTTAGAAGAGTTGTTCAGTAGTTTTTTGGAAAAGAAGGAATATGAGATGGCCTGATGCCAGGTAAGCATGTATGGTGAAAATTAGGGTTATAACAACAGGATCAGTTGGAGCCCCCACAAGAGAAAGTAGAAAAGATGATAGCAAAGATGGAGACAAAAAAAGGAAAGATGCAACAGGTGCATTTAGAAAGCATATAAGTGTTGAAGGAACACATTACAACATAGGTCGTGGAGACCTTAGCCAAGAAACTTTTGTAGGCTAGGAAGCAAGTGGATGAACTAGCAAAGAAGCTACAAGAGTTGGAGAAATTAGTACAGAGGGCACACATTTCTTGAGTGCCTCAGGACGAGCCAAAAGTTAGTTTCGAGGGCCTATTGGAGCAGGAAATTTTGGGAGTGAGGTGCAGTAAGAAAGGAAGAATGGACCAAAGGAAACAACGCGTGCCAAAAAAGAAGGAATATCGACGTGACAGAAGGGAAAATGAAGTAGCTAGCCGAAAAAGAAGGAAGATCAATGCAGAGTCAAATCAAGGATAAAGACCAACTGCATGGAAGGCAGTTGGAAAGTGGACAAGTTGATTCCACTTAGGATTAGGGTTTTTGAGTCATAATGTATGGATTTTGTAACATCCCTAGCCACCCACAGGCTGGGGCATGCTACCTAAAAGCCCACCCTTGGACTTTGTACTCTTACTGGTACCTTCTTTATTTAATAAGGACGCATAAGATAAAATATTTAACGACATGCACAACAATATCCAGCAAGCATGCATAATCTAAGATTTAGTTAAACGATAATTAAAATACACAACGGAATACATTCATACACAGATAATAATATCACAATAGAGAGCACTTATCTTTATAAAAAGGTGACACCAACTGGCTGCAGACCAAGTCCTACACATTATTTTCGTCATCCCTATGACCGTTAATGATGTAAACTTGTCTGTAGTCTTCAGAGGGGTCAGTGGCTTGAGTTCCTGAAGAAGGAAGGGAGAAGAAATTTTCCTGAGAAAAGAAGTTGCATTTTCCTTTGTAAAAACCCTATAAAAAGGGAAGTTCACAGGTTGCTATATAGGTAGGGTGCGAGAATGCTTGGTTCTCGTAGGTTGCACCATAGCTGGGTTGCGAGAGGTTTGCAGGTTGCTCTATAGGTAGGGTGCCAGAATGCTTACACATGGCAAAAACGAGCATTTTGTTGAATCTTCTAGAAGGAGAAACTTCCATGGTGAGGTGGCATATGAATGGTGTGGATCTTACTCAATTTCATTATTTAGTGGGATCATCCTAACCTCCTCACCTTATCCTCTTCATATTATAAAAGGAGAGGAGCTCTCATGGAGAAATTTAGCTTGGAGCTTTTGGGATTGGCTAAGTGGATTTGGCTTGGAATTATTAGCTTGGTTAGAGTGGTTTTGAGTTTTGACTTTGTCAAGATAGATTGTGAATACTATCAGATCTGTGATCTCAGAATTCTTGGAGTGAAAGTGTGTGGGGAACAAAGGATAGTTGGAAGGGACCTTACGACATCAAGGCCATGGTTATAATCTCTCTTTCACATTTAATATGATATAGTAATATGATTCTTTCCTATAAAGCTTTTTGTGTTTTATTGTATGATTCCTTGATCACATACATAGGTTTATATTGAGTTTATGTTATTACTATCACTTTGGTTGGTTGTGTTCTTTTGCAGGTTCATCATTGTATGAGTGTTGGAATGGAGCTAGGATGGTGATGGTGAGAGGAAGCGACATTTAAATGGTATGTCACCCATCCCTCTTTGGTTAGTAAATTCAATATCTAAAACTTAAGGAAAGTGTCATGTTCTGGTGTGTTTTTTTCTAGATCTAGGTGGATCTAGAGAGACCATTTAATGTCTGCACCTATTGATTAGTCTGATAACACCAAGGACATTCCGCCCAACCGTAGACACCGCTGCTCCAAAAATCAATAGCAGTGTCACCCCCAAGCCAGGTCTATGAATCCACAAGGATGGTTCCAAAGTGTACTTTGGTTCCCAAACTAGTCATCTCTCAAGCTCTCACAGGTTTCCCATCACCCACAACAATCCAAGTACCCATCTCTCTTCCACCCAACCTGTACCACCCCAAGAGAATGGACCTCCACCATTCTCTACCACACATTCCCTCAGGTAGTCCTTCTTCTTTCTCTAGGGCCTCCAACACTGTTGGTCTAGAATCTCAATGCTGGAACTCTTAGGACTCGCAGTTGTGAGAAAAATAGGGCACAGGCCAATGCATCTCAGACATGAAGGCCCAAGTCATGGTTGGATTACACCAGTGACCATTATAGCCAACTATCACATGGCTAATATTCAGAAGCTCCTTTCCCTTTACCCAACCGAGATGTGAGTGGGGATGGATCAATGAATGGGTGAGTAAGTGCATGAAAGGGCATGAGGGAAAGAATGGTACAAATGCAAGAGTGAAGGAGTGGATGAGCCAATGAACAACCCCACAGTCAGACCAGGGATAGGGTTTAAGTATTTTCATGGGGAATCAAGAACCTCTTGGCCTTCCCCAAGAAGCTCACATAACCGATCCCCTCCCTTAGGAAAAAAGAGTAATTAATATAGGGATAAACATGTATCCCATCAATCCCCCTCTCTTCTGGAATCATAACCCCCTATAACTCTAGTCCTTGTCCGCCTAGCATCCAACAATGTGTTTATTATTAATAGTGATAAAAACATTACATTCCTTGGGCATACTCTCCCTTTAATAATTGTTTGGGAACTTAGGCCTCTCATCGTTGTAACAATACATTATTTAAAATGGGGGTTCGAAACCCAGGATGTTACATCCCCTCCCCCTTATTTTGGCACTGTACTCAGTGCATATACAAAATAGAGATCAAAATCTCAAATTTATTCAAAACTTTGCGGGGTACTCTGCCTGCATGGCATATTCATGCTCCCAGGTAGCATCTTCAGGACCATAGCAGGTCCACTGAATGTTCACCATCTCTATAACTCGATTCCGAATCATTTTTATCTTTCTGTCCAATACCCATATTGGTTGAACCTGAAAGTCTCCCTTTGTCTCTACCTGAATCAGATGCCAATCAATAACATGGTTAGGATCATGTACATATTTCTTTAGTAGAGATACATGAAATACATTATGCACATTCATGGAAGAAGGTAATGCAAGCATGTATGCAACTGGCCCTATTATGTCCAATATTTCATATGGACCATAGAATTTGGTTGCCATCTTTGTACAACTACCCAATTTCAAAGAGATTTTCTTGGGCTTCACTTTCAAAAGTACATGCTCCTCTACTTTTAAATTATCTAGCTGTCATGTTCTTGTCTGCATAAAATTTCTGTCTATCCTGAGCTACCTTTAAATTTTGCTTGATCTTAGCCATCTGGTCTTCCATGTCCTTGAGCAACTCTGACCCAAGTACCACTCTATCTACTGGGTTGTCCTAGCTTATTGGAGTATCACATTTCCTACCATACAAGGCTTCAAATAGGATCATTCTCAATGAAGCTTGATACCCATTATTATATGCAAACTCAACCAAGTGTAAGTAATATTCCCACTTAGATGGCTTATCCATCACATACATTCTCATCATGTCTTCAATTATTCGATTGACCCTCTCTATTTTCCCATCTTTCTGGGGATGATATGATGTGATAAAGTTTATATGTGTGCCAAATCCTTTAAACAATCCCCTCCATAAATTGGAGGTAAACTTTGTATCTCTTTCCAAGACAATTGTCCTAGGTATCCCATGCAACCTAGCAATTTCCTTCATGAAAATTTCTTCAATATTAGTTGTTGTATGTGTTGTCTTCATAGGCAAAAAATGAGAATCCTTTGTTAATTTTTCAACCACCACCATGATTGAATCATGTTTCTTATTCGTTCTGGGTAATCCTATGATGAAATCCATGGTGATCACTTCCCATTTCTTCTCTAGAATTGGCAATGGCTGCAACAAGCCTACTGGGTGCCTATGTTAAGCCTTCACCTTCTGACATTCCATACATTGAGCGATGTAATCGGAAACATCCTTCTTCATTCCTGGCCAAAAGAATTGGCTTCTTACTATTGCAATTGTTTTTCGAGTAACCAAGATGTCCAACATAAGGAACATCATGCATTTCCTTCAGTACCAAATTCCTCAGTTCTTCAGAACTAGGAACATAGATTATGTTTTTAAGCATGAGTAATATGTCTTCCTTTATCTCATAGTCCTTTATTTTATGTTGCACATCTCTTTTCTGTAATTTTCCCTTTACCTGTAGGTAATTCTGATCTGTAACAAGATCATCTAAAAATTTTCTCTTCAAGTTTGACTGATGCATACTGACAGTAGTAGCATGCATAAGATGCACTCTTCTACTAAGTGCATCAGAAACTTTATTCTTCTTTCCCTTGATATGCTTGATATAGAAGTTATATTCACTTAGAAATTCCAGCCATATTTTTTGCTTGGCACTCAAGGTCGGTTGTTCAAAAATATACTTCAGGCCAATGTGGTCTATCCTTAATTCAAATTTCTTCCCCATGAGATAATGCCTCGACATCCTCAAGGCATGAACAATGGAAGCAAGTTCCAAGTCATGGGTGGCATAGTTCCTCTCATGTTCCTTAAGCTTTCTAGACTCATATCCAATGACATGTTCATTTTGCATGAGGAATTCCCCAAGTCCTTCCTTACATGCATCTATACATACCACAAAACTTTCATTTGGGTCAACAATCTTTAACACAGGTGCACTAGTAATTAATTCCTTCAACAGATTAAAATTATTTTCATAATTGAGTGTCCATTCAAATTTAGTTCCCTTCTTTTGCAAAAAAGTGATGGGATGAGCAACCTTAGAGAACCCTACTATGAATCTTCTTTAGTAGCCAGCTAATACCATAAAATATATGATGTCTGACACATTTCTGGGTGTTGGCCATCCTCTAATGGCTTCAATCTTCTCTAGGTCTAATGCTATATCCTGCTCTAAAATAATGTGTCCCAAGTAAGGGATCTTCTTTTGATAGAAATAACACTTACTCAAATTGGCATACAACTGATGTTCTCTCAGTACTTGCAATACTAGTTTTAAGTGATGTTCATGCTCCTCTTCATAATTAGAATAGATAAGTATGTCATCCAGGAATACTATGAAAAATGTATCCAAATAATTTATGAATATGCCATTCATTAAGCAGATGAATACAGTTGGTGCATTGGTCAGTCCAAATGGAACCACTAAAAATTCACAATGCCCATACCTGGTCCTAAAGGTTGTCTTATGAATGTCTTCTTCCTTGATTCTTACCTAATGGTATCCTGCCCTCGGGTCAATTTTTGAAAATATATTTGCTCCTCTTAGCTGATCAAAGAGGTCATCAATTTGGGGTAGAGGATACTTGTTATTTATAGTGTACTTGTTCAGTTGTCAAAAGTAAATACACATCCTCAAGGTTCCATCCTTCTTTTTGATAAAAAGTATTGGTGCTCCCCAAGGTGAAACACTTGGACGTATGTACCCTTTGTTCAAAAATTCCTCCAACTACATTTGTAATTATTTTAACTCTAGTATGTTCATTCTGTAAGGTGTTTTTGACACCAGGGAAACTCCTGGTACTAAATCAATTGAGAAATCTATCTCCCTTCTTGGTGGCAATCCGGGTATTTCTTGGAATACATCTTCAAATTCTTGTAGTACCGAGAAATCTTTGAGGCTCCCTTTGTATTATCTGGATCTTCCACATGAGCTGCATACAATTGACATCCGTTCCTAAAACATATTTTCAGTTGTAAGTTGATTTATGATCTTAGCAAGGACTTGCTTCGGAAACAATCAAAATAGAAACAAGTTGATTTATGATCTTACCTACCACCTCGATCATATTGGACTTGTACTCTGCTTGTCGATAATTTAAAGATGCATATATTCTTCCCATATCTTCGATTGTTGTAGCTTCTTGGATGTTGTGCACAGTCTTCACTCTGTCTTTTTAATCTGGTCAATCCTTGTACAGGTGATCTTCCTTGCATCCCCAACATTTGATTGGTGGTCTTCCCCTTTTTACCAAGGAATATTCCTTCTTGGAATATCCCTTAGCATACCAATCTTGATGATTTCTATTAGGCTTATTACTATTGAAGGGAGGTTTGAATCCTTTCCTCCTCTTATCAGACTTCACATTTTTCTTGTCCTTCCAAGATTTCTGTAGGGATTCTCTTCCCTGGCCTTGCTCATACAGGTATTTATCCTTCCTGATGGCCTCTGTCAAGGTCTTGGGTTCATCATACTTGATCTTTCCCTTATAAAATTTTGGCATTCCACTTAGAAATCTCTTTATTTTCACTTTCTCATCACCAATGAACCTGACATACTTTAACAATCCCAAGAAATTCTTCTCGTATTCTTCCATAGTCATGCTTCCCAATCTGAGTTCAAAGAACTCCTACATTTTCTTCTCATAGAAATGATCTAAGAGGTACTCCTTCTCGAAGTACTTCTTGAACTACTTCCAAGTGATCCTACTTTCATTAACATGTTCCACTTGCTTCAGTTGGTCCCATCACATTGCAACTTTCCTATGTAAATGGTAGGTGGCAATCCTGGCTTCTAGGTTGGATGAATATTTATGCAACTAAAAATATCTCCTAAGCCCAAGAAACCATTCTTCAGCATCATCTTCCCTTTATCTTTCACCCTCAAAGAAAGGTGGCTTGAGCTTCCTTAGCTCTCCTTGCAAACTATCTACCTCTTGTTTCCTTCTTTGGTGTCTGACAAGAGACACCTATGGACTTCTTACGGGATCTTTCGATGCATAGAAATTTCTTTCTAAGTAAGGAGGTGACTAGTGTCCATGAGCTCTGCTAGCACTTTTGGAATAACCATCTCTTCCATGATCATCCCTTCTTTCATGGAACCTTCCTTCTTCCTCTTGTCTTGAGTTTGATCCCTTCTTTGATTTTATCTGCAACTGATTTAAGCTTTGAAACACTCGAGCATTTATCTAACTTTTCTCTCTCATTAGTCTCTCGTTGTATGCTTTGTAGCTCTACACTTCCATCTTTAGGCTTCTTACCATTTCTATTAACATTTCCTTCTCTCATTTTCCCTTGTGTCCATTGGACTCTCTCTGCATTACCAACTCTGGTATTCTGGCCTTCGGACTCCTTATCATGACTAGAGTCTCCCTTACCTTCTTCCATTTCCTCAATACGCATCCTGAGCTCATGTGCTTAAGCCCCTTAATTCTGCAAAATCCGCAAGTGGCCATTTTGTTAGACTTATGCATATGATAAACAAAATTGTCAACAATGCTACAGTTCCTTTTTCTTCTTAATGTAGACCCCCTTCTCTCTTAAGGTTGCATGACCTCCTGGTCAAGAGTCTTCAATCCTGAGATGAATTGGCTCTTTGAATGCTTGATGGTTTCTCTCTGTATTTAAACCCAGGCCCTTCTGACTTTTCATGCGTAGGTCTGATGGCCCCCACGACCTTCTCCTTCACCCTTGTGAAAATATCAGAGTTGGCGCTAAATCCTTTTCTCTTGCCTCTCCTTAGATGTGACCTTAGGTGGTGACCTCATACAGATTCATGATTGTGGCCATGCTAAAATTTGGTTTGGAACTAAACTAATTTTCACCTTGCAATTCACCTCGAGCCACCACATGCCCTTTTTGCCAAAACCATGGTCTTGATTGTGGACCGCCATTGGCTTCGTAAATCTTGAGCACCTCCTGTCCCTTCAATGCGAGGTGACCATTGATCTCACGATATTAACAGTGCTTCTAAATGGATGACCGAGATCTACCTCTTGGGAACCAACAATTATAATTTACCTCTCCCAGATCAATGACTGTGGTTGTTTCATAATTCCATACTTCGGAATTCTCAAGTCTCAAAATTCACTTCCTTCAAAATACATGGGATTTTGCCACACATCCTTTTAAATAGGACAATCAGGAATTACTTCAGAAAATCCAAAGATCATCATTTACTTTGGGTCCTTACTCTGAATCCACGGCTTCACACCACCTATTCTCCTGATCTGATGGTTCAGGTCTACTTCAGACGATCCAACATTCAACGTTTACTTTGGGTCTCTAGCTCTCCGGGATTCGGGAGTTTCAACTCTCAACTGAAAAATCTCGGAGTAATTTCTCTGGAGTCCATGATCTGTTGCCACGTAAAGAAATATTGTAAGTGGACATGTGTTCCAATCAGGCGGATGACACATGTCATGTCCTAGATGAAATTTCAATCATCCGCATGCTCAAAACTTACTGACACATGGAGCACATCCCATGTGTCCACATCATCCCTAGTGACATCCGCAAGCCATGTCACTTTAGAAATTCTTGGGTCCACATCACCTCCTGGTGACACCATCATGCCCCACCCCTTCGGCTCTTCGGGCTTTGGGACTTCGAAAGTTTCCACACAAGCACACTTCCAAATCTCCCAAACTTTGATTTCCTAAACCGGAAAAAATTCCATCATGTGTCTCCCTTATCGGACGACCCATATTAACTTTGGACTTCGAAACTTCGAGACTTCAAAAGTTACCACTGCAAGGATCAATGGTTGCCATTCCTTCAGGCCTTCGGACTTTAGGAAACTCAAACCTCAACTTTTTCCAATATGTTTTTATCTGAAGCTCACGATCTACTAACGCATGTCTCCCATGGATTGACAACTATGATTTCTTCGAATCTTAGGATTTCGGAAATCTCAACTTTCAACCTTCACTTTTCCCCGAAGTGCATGGATTTCTATCGTGTTCCCTCTTGTATCAGATGAATAAGATTCACTTCGGATCTCCGGGCTTCGGAAATCTCAATTCTCAACTTCTCCTCACTCGCTCTTTCCCGAAGTTCTTTCACCCGAAGAACATGATTAGTTGATGCATGTCCTCCTATGGATCGAAGGTCCCTAGCTACTTTGACTCTTCGAAGGTTCGTTGCTCGAGTACTAACATGTCACATTGTTGCATGCCTTTCAATTTGTGGGGGCATGCATCAATGGTTTGGATTAACCTTCTTTTCACCCTGCAATTCTCCTGATGTTGACACGTAACCCCTTGGTGAAACAATGGTTTGGATTGTAAGACCACCTTGGGAAAGTATATCTTGTGCAGCTTGGTTCCCCTCAATGCCTCCTTTCCGTTGAGATCACTCTCCAATGGGATCTGACGGTTGTGACCTTATCCCTTGCTTCAATTTCATTGGACGACCCTTGTTAACATGTCCTCTGATCCAATGATCCTAAATCTCTCCTGATCCTATAGTGGCGATCGCTCTTGAATTCGAAAAGGGATGGTCAGGATCCTTTGAACCCATTACAATGGATCTCTGATGATATAAATCCTATATAGATTATACAACACCATTCCTCCTGAGCTTTTCAACTTCGTGGTCAGAGTTCGATCTCAACCATGAGACTCTGACCAACAGACCCGGCCCATACCATCCTGGTGCTTCAACCAGAAGCTCTGATACCAATCTATAACATCCCCATCCACCCATAGGCTGGGGCATTCTATGTACAATCCCACCCTTGGACTTCATACTCTTACCGGTACCTTCTTTATTTAATAAGGACGCATAAGATAAAATATTTAACGACATGCATAGCAATATCCAGCAAGCATGCATAATCTAATATTTAGTTAAATGATAATTAAAATACATAGCGGAATACATTCATACATAGATAGTAATATCACAACAGAGAGCACTTATCTTTATAAAAAGGCAACACCAATTGGCTGCAGACCAAGGATGTTCCACCCAACTGTAAACACCACTTATTCAAAACTCAACAAAAATGTCACCCCCAAGCCAGGGCTATGAATCCGCAAGGATGGTTCCAGAGTGTACTTGGGTTCCCAAACTAGTCATGTCTCAAGATCTCATAGGTTTCCCAACACCCACAACAATCCAAGTACCCAACTCTCTTCCACCCAGCCTATACTACCCCAAGAGAATGGACCTCCACCCTTCTCTGCCACATAGTCCCTCAGTTAGTCCTTCTCCTTTTGCCAAGGCCTCCAGCACAACTGGTCCAGAATCTCAATGTTGGAACTCTCAGGACTCGCAATTGTGAGAAAAACATGGCACAGGTGAACATATATTAGACATACAGGCCCAAGTCATGGATGCATTGCACCAGCATCCATTACAACTAACTATCCCATGGCTAATCTTCAACAGATCCTTTCCCTTTACCCAAACGAGACATGGGTGGGGATGGATCAATTAATGGGTGAGTGAGTGCATGAAAGGGCATGAGGGAAATAATGGTATGAATGTATGAGTGAAGGATCAGATGAGCCAATGACCAACGACCAACCCCACAATCAGACTAGGGATAGGGTTTAAGTATTTTCATGGGGAATCAAGAACCTCCTAGATTTCCCCAAGAAGCTCACGTAACCGATCCCCTCGCTTAGGAAAAAAGGGTAATTAACATAGGAATAAACATTTATCCCTTTAAGCCCCCTCTCTTGTGGAATCATATCCCCCTATGAATCTAGTCCTTGTCTGTCTAGCATCTAGTGATGTGTTCATTATTAATAATGATCAAAACATTACATTTCTTGGGCATACTATCCCTTCAATAATTGTTTGGGCACTCAGGCCTCTCAACATTGTAACAATACATTATTTAAAATTGGGGTTCGAAACCCGAGGTGTTACATATTTCTACCCATTGTGTAGTATAAATAGAAGATGTATGGGGTAGATTGAGGTGTCCTTTTTGATGGTGAAGAACTTAGTTTTGGATCATTTTGAGTTTTGATTCGGAGTCTAGATTTTTTTGAGAGATATCGAGCTCATATGGAGTCAGAGTTGAGATGTAAATGATTGTTGGCATAGGCCAATTTTGGGAGAAAACCAAGGAAATTTTGAAGATTTCAAGACAGCACCGAAAAACAGGGGAGCGCACCAAAAATAGGGGAAAAGCATCGCCATAAACAAAGGAAAAACAACGCTGATAAAAGAAGTTACAAAGTGGACAAACTATTGTGGAGCAGTTGGAAAGTGGACAAGCGTTGACTCGGAGAAACGGTTGGATTGAGGACCACTTGATATTAAGTCAAGGAGAAAGTAGACAAACCTAATCCTCTTAGGGTTAGGGTTTTTGTAAGGGATTTGTCCCATTTTTGTTGTACATGTAGAATTTATTAGGAAGTTCTCTTTTATGTTCTTTTTTTTCTAATATTTATAACAAAGAAAGATAAATCTTAATATAAATGGTAGAGGGAAGTTAAATTGTGTGTTGGGAGAAGGCTATATTTTTTAGGATAACCTCTATACCTTAGCATGCAGACGAAAAAAAAATGAACTACTTCAAACGAACATTAATACCATTTTGATTAGTGGAGATTCAACATTGTCTGAGATAACAGTTACATAAAATAAAATATACACATGACAAGAAGCTAGTGCAAGAAATGAAATTTTCGATGCTCTATTATCAATCAAAGCTTAACACAACCAATTTCTATTCATCAAATAGAGTAAAATAACTATATTATAACATTATCAGATAACTTTAAATAACATATACAACAAATATTACTCAATACAAAAAAAAATATTGAATTCGAAGATAGAGATAATCCCCCTCGATCCAATCACATTCATGCCTTAGATGATAGAAGTGTCTTTGGTTCTAAGAAAAACTTCTTAATTAAAATAACTTGCACAGAAATAATTCTCTTACAAAATTCCAGAAAATTCTTTCTCTCAAAAACAATAAACCCCTTGTCCCAGGTCGATGCCCTTGTTTATAAAAAAAATAACTAAACCAAAAATAGCTACTAAAGTTGTGTTAAATTAAGAAAATGCAACGTGACGGATTTATCTATATGTTATATTCTTCTCATCTAGTGGTTTTACTGAAGTGAATTGTTCTTCTCGTACTATGACCACTTGACGAAGAGATCTTTGCATGTGTTTGCATATGGAAACATGTGTTGATCCATCAGAGTGGAGAAGTCCTCCTTTATCTCTATTGTTCATTCCTTACACCTGATTATCTTAACACTCAAGCATTGTAGGACCACAAAAGATTTCATCGGGTATTCCATGAACTTCTTCACCTGACCTAGGGTCATGCTTGAAATCTGTGAAATCTCTGCTTCCCATGCCAAGTATTTCTATGTATGTCATTTGACTATGTCATGCAAATCAATGAAATCCTCTGGTGGACCGAACTCTGGTAGGTCAATGTTTCTCATCTCCTGATTTATTTTCTCCCAACTTTTTTCACACTCTCTCCATATTTCTTGTATCTTTAGTTGAGGTTCTTGGACCATACTTACCTAGTATTCAGCTACCTTCCTGATTCGGGAGATTATACTATCCATCAGCACTTGGATGTCATGCTCTTCTCTATCTCATATTTTATGTACTTCACTGATGTATTCGATTTGATCCAAGGCCTGATGTGCCTTTTCATACCATCTCTGCACACTTCACAAGTTGCCAACCCCATGAGGGTATCTTCTTGAAAATCGGTTATGCAAGTAGTGAAGAGATTTCTTTCGCTTGTGAAGTGTGCATACGTTTCTCGGAACCCACTCTTCAAGAGTACTACTACCTGTTTTGAATTTTGGTAATACTACGCTTGATGGAACATATGGTATATCTCTTTATTCATGGAGACTAATTCCTTTTCATCCCTTTTTTCTATGTCTAGTGTGGCATGGATAATGGCCCTCCATGCTCTGACTAGCTCAGTCATCTTATCATTTTCTATGTCGAGCAATGTCTCCTCTGTGGTGATGAGAAGTGTGTTATAGAGCGTGAGCCTCCTTTCCTTGGTCGTTCTTCTCATCACAACTTTCCTTTTTCTATCATAAGAGATATCCTATATATCGACGATTTCGTCTACTAGTTCAGGAATCTATTGATCTCCCCGGGTAAAATTATTTCGTAGGCTTCATGCCATGTAGAAATGTTCTATGACCAGTTCTTGTAATTCCTTAACAGGAGAGGTTTCTATATTCTCTGGTGACTTGGCCTCCAGCTAGTCCTCATCGACCGGTGGAGTCTTTTTCCTATCTAGGGAGATAGGAAAAGGATCGAAATTAGCTTGGGGGTGAGCCATTGGGATGTTGATTTCTGGTTGTTGTGTTTCTTCTTCCTGTTCACCAGCACTCAAGTCATCCTTGGAGCTATCCTTCTAAAGTTGTGTTCCCAATTGGTAGAGAAATTTAGTGTCCAAATTTCTTCTAGCCTCATGGTTTCCTTCCTGGGGATTTTGGATCAAATCATCAGAAGTTGGAGAAGATGTTTCCCTTGGTTCTTCCTCTTCTGTGATTGGTACCAGGGTTATGTGCAAACCTCTAAAATTTCCTCATCGTCATATATTGTAATTAAGTCTATGAGGAAATTAAGCACACCTGTCCCACTTGATGCTCTTGTTATCCTTCGCTAAGTTGTAGTAGTCATCGACGATCCTTCCTGTGGTGACATAGGGCTGGGGTTTTCTTGATCAATGATTTACTCTTGTGGAATTGTCTCTGATCCATTTAGATCTTCTTCGCGATTTCTTGTGCAGGTCGGGGTAATAATCAAGGGTTCTGTCAAAGGGTTAAGTGGGGGATTTTATTCTAACCTTTGTATATCTCTTTGGGCTTCTTCCAGTAACAAAATTTTCCCTCATTCATGCCTCTACTACTTCTATTGCTCTGTTTTCTTCTCTTACGATGAGGGCTTCTTGAGCTATATGCTCTATCGTTTCAACCTGGTCATCCATAGTCATTTTTTTTAATAAGGTCATATTGGGGTTAGCCTTTATATGGAGCACCTTTTACCAGTCTTGGGTGCCCTCTGTAAATATTTCATCTTCAAAACTATAATGAGTATACGACCAACATGAGGATACTTGTGACATGTGCTGAAGTACCAAACCTTTTGGATCATGCTTGCAAAATCATCCTGTGGGGATCGATACTCAATTTGTCTTAACCCCTCTTATTTCTCATGTGCAGTGTCATTTACCATGTAAAACCCTATATGAAAACCATAGGGTATGAAATCTCTCTTCTTGTCCTTCACCAAAGTGGCATTATATCCTTGAAAAATGGTTTGGTAACAAATTTATCCCACAATGAGTTGGTCTGGGACATGCATGGGGGGTAAATGTGGCACACCAGTAGCCCTAAACACTCTGATATAAGTGTTAGTTTCTTCAAAATACCAGTGGCCTACTTTTCAAACCATATTTTTGGTTGTCGTTGTATGACTTGGGCATTCTTTCCTAAATATAATGAAATGTACACAGGCTATGAACTCATTGCATATCAGGGAATAAATTCTCTTGTACCTCTTCTCCCACATAATTTTGAAATAAAAATGCACGGGTAACTCAGCAACATGTCAGCTCAGATTCATGCCTGCAAAAGCATTCCTTACACAGATCACATCTAATAGGTATGACGCCATGTGAAAAGATAGCACTTATCCATCCTTTGGTGTCTGGGCCTACAATATGTTAGTGCTTAACTACTTCAAAATTATGGCACCCCAATTGAAGTTGCTCCTGGATATCACCAAAATATATACCAGGGGCATCCATGCTTCATAAAACTTGGAGCAATTGTTTTCTCCATATAATCGACAAATCAAAGCCATTAGATAAATATATGACTCTCTAAGGTTTATCATGTCGTACCAGTCATTTCTCATGTTTTCAAATTTATTTTCCTCTTTCCACCATGAGGCCATTAACCTTATAGTGTCATGGAACTCATAAAATGTGACCACAAACTCTGTATTTAGTCTTTCCTCTAGGTCTCTGAGCTTGTATTACTTTTGGACCTCTATTGGAAGAAAAACACCAACACATTCTCCATTTTCATTATTAATTATGCATTTCATCGCGTCTGTGTGGTCAATTATCTATCCCATGGTTTTGATGCAGGGAAAAATCGGGGTTCGACAGGCCACCATATGTACGCATGATCGCCAGATGTTTGGGAATACCTGGTCATCCAACATTCTGACACCTAGGTCACTGTGTGGTATAAAATCTAGGCAATATTCCTAGTTGATCATGTTAAACAGATCTTCCCAATGTAGGAGAACCTATTTAGATCCAGTTCTTGCCTCCATTTCATCGAACACAGAAGGCTAGGAAAACTCCTTTTTGGTATATGTGTGGATAATTAGTTCCTCCCTAAAGGAAAAATCAAGCTCTCTTGCAGCGCTCAATGTAGACCCTTTGTATGCTTCCTTCTTTTGGGGCATTCAAGGTGAGAACCTGGTCATTGAATTTCTTGGAGGAATTTTACTACAGAAAAGAAAAGAATGGTATATTGAGCATCCAACCAACCTAGAAAAGATTCATTGACACCATCACAAGTGCATAAATGATAAAAACTATGCTTACCTTCTTGCTTGCTAGAAATTAACCTGGTCTTCCTGGTAATCAAATTCAGAGAGTTGGTTGTAATCTCCTCGACGCTTTCTCTTGCTTATTCATCTTCTTTGGGGAATAAGTGATTTGCAAATGAAACAACATGTTTGGTTATGACCTTATAAATTTAAACAGAACATATACTTACCATGTTGCATCAAGTCTTCAATTTGGGAGTGCAAATGCAATATGTGAAATTTATTACAGAATATTCATCATGCCTGGGATTAAATGCAATGCAAGCTGGTGGAACAAGAGCGGTTTTCTTCATATTTCATCGGTGAATTCAAATTTCAACCATTGGTCGGCACACGAGGTCGTGTTATAGGTTATGTGAAAATTTAATTGATACATCAAATCACAAAATTATGTCTCATCTCAGGCGAAGGTACCCCATCGAATGACCAAGCCATTTTTGCATTTACTAGAATAATCAGTATCAAAGATATATGGTGCTTCACAGATCAACTAGGTTCATCAGTATCGGTGGGTGAAAATTTGAACTAAGACGAGGAGCTTGGTATTCTAGCGATCAATCGATAGTAAATAAGCGCATCGATGTTGGTGGGTCAACTTTGTCATTGTTTTTTTGGTGCATCTAGGAAAAAAAAATTATGCCAACCTAGACCTTTGTATAGTGCTGTCATGGAAATATTCTCTTGGAATTACATATATGACATGGGGGAAAATATTCAGTCGTACGGACTACTTACGCGGCAAAGACACGTGACAGTTGATTTTGACCTCTATGTGAGAAACGCCTTTTTCGGCATAGAATATTTTCTTTAGACACACAACCTTGAATACAACATCCTATATTGTCGATGTCGATGATGTATTGACAACTGGTGATCATTGATTTTCTTATGGTTATTGTTTTGTAGTTTCATTCTTTCGAATTTCACCGACTCTGAAAATTGTATCAGTGATCGGTGATCGGAGGTTCATTATGACCTATGTTAATGGTTTTCCTTTCATATTTCATTGATGTCGAAAGTGTATTGGTGATTAGCATTATTGTGTGGTCATTGTACTGCTCGGATTGCGTCGATACCGATATTAGGCGCGTGGCTCAAAATTTTAGTTGTGTATACATAGTTAAAATGCCAAGTTTTCTTAGAGAAAAGTTCAATTTGTTCAATAACTCCAAACCAAGATGAATATGATCAATGGAAAACATAATAAAAATATAACCTCATTGATTCCTACACAACTGAATAAAATAGAAAATACAAAGTGGTACCCAAAAAGAAAAAACTTCACAAAAATTTTAGAGTATGTTGAGTGCTCAACAAGATGAGGATACAACGCAAAATCCATTGAAGGACATATATCATTTGGACTTTCCACTTCCAAAGGTTCCAACTAAGACACTGTATAAACTTCAAATAAGTGTCGCATAGGTGATTCAATCGAGGGCTCATGTAGAATTCACAGACCTCTTAGTACCTACTACTCCACCTGAAGTAACAACACAAAGGGAGAAAAAGGTTATACATCATTCTAAAAGTATTGCACTAAGAATCCAGTAAATTACAGAGTTGTATAATAAGAGCGCACAATTATGGACAAATATTCAGGAGGATGGAAAACTACAGGAGTTAGATCAAAAGGAGGAAGGTGAAAATATTGTAGTATAAGAAATGAAGCAAAATAAGAAAACGATGACAATCCGAGATGGCTTGAGGAGTGCACAAGAAATGAATAATTTGCAGGAAGAGATGAAGACTATACAAGCTGAAAATCAATCCAAGAAGGCGCAGTTGGAATCACTACAAGAAGGCACAGAACAAATTCTTATAGATTTTGATGACGCAAAGGGTCAGGTTGAACAATTTATCTTAGAGAGTGGAGAAATATTGAAGGAGCATATTACTGTGTAGACTGTGGAGACTCTAGCAAAGAATAGTGTGCAATTCAAATCTTGAGTTGAAGAAATGTCACGCATGTTCCAGGAGCTTGTTATGAGGAAAATATCTATATGTCTAGGTTCAAACCACAATAGACGAAACAACACCCAAAAATCAACTCTAATATCAAGTATGCTATATAAATGAAATGCTAACAAGACCAGGGTAGATGCCTACCTCGTCTGGATGTTTGAAGAAGACCACTCTTGAGCACACGACCTAAAGATTTATACCTACAACTTATCCTCAACAACCAATATATGCAAGCATGTGGTGGTCATTTATAATGCCAACATATAAATTAGCATAATCCATTAACATACATGAAAAATATGCCCATGAAAAGTAATTCAAATATTTGCAAGATATCAATTGGATGAGAAAAGAGTATTTCTATTAAAGTAATCAACAGAAGTACATAGGTGACAAACTTCTGTAACGACACATATCGGAACTGAGAAACTAAGTCCCTCCAGTTGGGCCTCCACCACTTCAATCCTCCATAAAGGCAATATCACATGTAGGATTCAATGATGTTCTCCATCACAAAGTAGGAAGAACTTGGGGGCTGAAAACAAAAAGTTCATACTTTCAAGGAAAAATGTATGTAGACTCAATATGAAGTGAAATTTCTCTACAATGTATTTTCTCTCAATGTTGAATTGTCCATTAGGCTTGGATATCACTCAATTTATAACCTCCAAATGGAATTTAAGAGTTGATTCGAAGCGTTTCTAGTAGATGGAAGGTCAAGGATCATGGATCACATGACATGACATGGAAACCCGACTTATTTTTTATTTTTTGAGAACCAAACTCGATGTACGCGGGTTGTAGTGGAGAAACCGGCATATACGCTTGTTGTATAACTAGTAGGGCACATATATCTACAAAAATGTATTCCCAACTGTCGATGGTAGTAAAACCTACCACTCATGAATGCAAGCCTCTAGGTACTCATAGGACTCTAGGTCTCATTTCCATAATAGATGAGATGAAGTCAATGGAAGGATACATGTTGAAAGGAGAGAATTAAGGAATCTCTCATCATCCATCACGAGGCATAAAGCAATGTTTTGATGATTAGGATGAGCTCATATGAAAAAGGATGTTCATGAACCAATGACCATGTGCATCTCTCTCATGCACCAAATGAAACTAGTGCATGAAAGATACCCTTTTACTAGCAACCAATAAGGAAAATTGTTGACTATTAGAACTAAGTAAATTTCCTAGGTTGAGGAGGAAACTCACAAAAGTAACCACAAAAAAACTTTAGAACTGAAACTAGTCTTTTAGTTATGAGAGAGATCTCTCTTGTCACGTGATCTCTAAAGATAGATTTTATTTGAGGATCTGTGGCTAGGGTTTTTTAATAGGTGAAGGGATTTTAAAGGTTTGTTGGGAAGAAGGAAAGAAACCTGTTAGCTCCCAAAGTGAATCAGTCACTTTGGTTCCATTTTTTGTTGATAGCATGGCTATTAGTAGTTCTCTCTAGATTTTTTTTAAGTTTTCTAATAGCAAGACTTAGGTTTTGATTTTTTTCTTAGAAATAAGACGACCCATAAAGGTCTTCTCTTTAAAATTTTCACAAAATTCTTTCAACAGCTAACGTGTGTTTTAAGATGATGGTTAGCTGGTGAAAGCGGTGATTTTCAACAGCTAAGGAGCATTTATCACGGGTCGTTAGCTGGTGAAAGCAATGATTTTCAACAGTTGAGAAGTGCTTCTCACGGGCCATTAGCTGGTGAAAACGGGGATCACGTGTGTTTTATCCACGTTTTAAAAAATAAAATGATGACACGGTCAGCCCATGTCATGCAATCAATTATGATGCGCTGGTGAAAGTGGATAATGATGGAGACTCGGGTTTGCATGTCTAAATCAGATTGTAAAGCGAATCTTGTTCAGTAACGCATGCTTCACAATCATGGCATCGGAAATGGTGAATTTGAATCCATCATTGCAGGTACAGGAGTAGTACTACTTGGCTGGTGACATCAAATCAGCTCATCGCTTCCCCAACATGCATCACCCACAAATGTATGCTAAGTTTTTAATGTTGAAAGACAGATCCGAGTGTTTTCACCAGCGCAAAACCTCAGCCCGAACAGCAGATTGCAGTATTTGGGGTGCATAATCATTTGGGGTTTTTAATCACAAATCGCAAGGAGACATAGTGGCTCGTTATTGAGAAAAGAATTGGACAGTCTATCCTTCCTACAGGCGCACCCAGAAGTGAAAAAACACTTCTTAAATGCAGGTTGTATGGAGTATGTCGAAAGGCTATAGAATGGTTGTCACCAATCAACAACAGAGGCATTTGCTAAAACATTTGATGGAAACAAAGCCTGTGTTGGGTCCTTGGAGATCATCGTGGATGAAGCTTCCATTGCTGCAGAAACCAGCTTACCAAGATCGGGCCAGAGTTGGTTCAAAACGACTGCCACCAAAAACTTAAATTTCAGAGCATATTTGAAGGAAGAATTCAGACACAATGCATGGAAGAAGAGCTTGCCAGTTTCCCATTTAGAAGATGAGTGGCAGGATTTGTTTAAGGGCATCCAACTCTACATAACTTCAGAAGGCAGGTGTGACAAACTAATGTTGTATCATTTCAAACTCTTAGACCATTTCACAGGTAAAACTCTCATAAATATACCTTTCTTCTTGCACAAGAGCTTAACTAAAGTCTGTAAAAAGATTAGAGCTTAACCTCTAAGCATGAAGAATATTCTTTGCCACTTTGGCCTTATTAAATTGATAATCTTGGAGGAGCTAAGACAAAAAGGAAGGACCTGGAAACATTTTCTTTTTTGGGAGGGCTTCGAAACTCAAACTCATCCCATGAATGAACAAAATAAAGCTGGAAAGAGACAATTGACTCCTCAAAGAAGCTCGAGGAAGAGGAGAACCCTTCCAGGACCTATAGAATATAGAATCTCTGGTGTGAAATCTCACAGGTCAAAGAAAAAATTGGATTTTGAAACTACTACAGAGCATCCTACAGAAAGAAGAACAAACATCTTAAACCTGCCATACTCAGACTCAGAACCAGAGCAAGAAAATGAGAGCCCTACCATCAAAAGTCCTGAACATTCCATTGAGTTTGCATAGAATTGTGAGACCGTTACTCACACCGAGGAAGTGGAAACTTCAAAGAGCACTAAATCGAAGAAAAAACAGAAAATCAAGCATCTCAAATAAGTGATCGCTCAGCAGGAGGTCTTAGAGAGAGTAATAAAGGAAAGATACAAGAAGTTGTATGATAATTTTGTAGAAACAAATGTTGCATTTGAAAAGTTGGCTTGTGAAAGTGTCAAGGAAAAGAAGAGGAAACAGAAAATCACCAAAGACTATAACAGTCTATGGTTGCTAGCAAAGCACCTTAAAAGGAAAATTAGAAAATTGAAGCAAAAGAAAAAATCACACCCAGATTTGCAAGTGCTTGCTCAGGTTGTTGTGAGCATGCAAGGGGATAAAGCAGAGACACATTGAGTTTTTGATGGAATCACAGTTTTGGAGGTGAAATTTAATTTGGGCTAAGGCAGAGCTTTCACCAACGCAAAGCGTAATTTTACAACCAGTTAGTTGGTGAAAGGCAGCGCTTTCACTAGATAACCAACGAATCATAAGGCAAGTTAGCTGGTGAAAGCTAAAAAATCATTTTTGAAAGTTAAGGACGGAGCAGGTTATTTTTCACAGGTTTTAAAGAGGTTCCAAAGTATCAAAGGGATAACAACTTGATCGAAGAAGACTCTACATCAAAGATTCATGGGAGTTTTTGAGAACCACATGCTAAACTTATTTCCTCATGTATCGACTATGAACATTGAATAAATCCAACTACCAAGATAGGTTCCTTTGCCATGTTTCATAACATCACAGATTCCAGGAGCTAAAGAATACATATGTCAAATTTTGAGATTGAAGACAATTCGAATGCTAGTCTAGTCATTAAGTCTTTATTATCAAGTTGCTTAGTTAGATTTGAATTGTTATTTTTGGATGCAGATCCAAGTTTTTAGGATCTTAAAAACTGATTGTAAAAGGCTATAAATTCCTATCTTTTCTAAGAGACAAGGGTTCAAACTGGGAGATATTTTTTGCTACTATATAGACTCTTATTTACAGAAATAAAGTTCAGTTTCCTTTCGTTTTCAATATCAGAAATATCCATATTTCCCTTTCTGTACTTTGTTTCAGTTTATTTTAGCTTATGAAGACTGTTATCTCTTTATTGAGCTCATAGACTTGAAGTAAAGGATTTCTTTCTATCTTGCATTAAGTCCTACATTCAGTTGTATTTGGCAATCAAGAATAGTGTTCTTCATCCTCTCCTTTCAATTGACTTGATCTGATTATTGTTCCTGAAAGCACTATTTCTTAGATGTATGATGAGTTGTCTATTACACTAATTATTAAAAACCCCATTGTTCCAAGAATATCTACATATTATTTCTAAGTTACTAAGCATCCTTAGTATACAACCCTAAGGAGTTTCTTGGAGTGATAACAAATTGGCGTCGTTGCCGGGGAGACGAAATTCAAGTTCTACCTTCCTGGGATACGACACAGAGATGATCTTTGATGATAGACAAAGATTAGACATTTTTTAGTTGGTTGTAATTATCTATCTGGCAACTCCACAAGTTCATCCTGGCTCCTAAGAGGATCAGTACTAGGGAGAATCCTCAAGAATCACCTATCACACCAGTGTCCAATCCAAAACTAATTCTCAGGAAAGGAAAGACAATTCAAGGTCAAACTTCAAGATCATATACATAAGGTAATCCTCTTTTCAGTTCTGGAAAATCTACTACAGAACAATTTGAGTTCTTTTCAGAGAGCATTGATAAAAAAACAGTTTTAAATACTGTAGAAGAACAAATTCCTTTTGATCAACAGGAAAATACTAATGATCATAAATTGATAGATTTAAATTTGATTGAAAAAACATCCAAGACTTTAGAAAGAAGCCACACTTCTTCTTCCCTTGAGTCTTTTCATTCTCATCAACAAGAAGATCATTTGAACATTTATACTAGCCTCCTTGTTGTTGAACATCTCCTCCAAGAGCTATCTTCTAAAGGTGAAGGAAATTTAGTTGGACAACTTGCAAATTTTTACAGAGCCTCTTATCAAACCTCTTTCCCATTAGAAGATTCACCTCTTTCACATTCCTCCAGTGTTGAATACTTGAAAAAGAAACCATCACCTTCCTCACCCTTGATAGTTATGGCTGCACCACCTCCTTTGACTAAGATGCAACAAATCCTAGCTTCTAGGTATGCACCACTCATATTGCCAAACCCAGTATCAGCCATGCCAACAGGAGACTATTAGAAGTATATGCCCAAATTCACAAGCGAAGGTGATGTGTTTGTTGAAGAACATATTGAGGCTTTTTACAGTTATGTTGAAAACCTTAATATTGAAGAAGAAGACGCTTGGACACAAGTCTTTGTCCAAATCCTAGATGGCCATGCTAGGAAATGGTTCAAAGAACTCCCTGTTGGTTCCATAGCTGGAATCGAGCAATTGGATGAGACATTTTTGAAACATTGGGGTGACATAAGAGATTTTGTCTACTATATCACAAAATTCAGAAACCTAAGGAAACAAAATAGTGATTCAATCTCTGATTTCACTAAAATGTTTAACCGGATGTATGGTAAAATACCAGCAGAGATAAAAACCTCAGATGCTTCTGCCAAGATCACATATTCTGATGCTTTTGACTCAGATTTCTGTTTATTTTTTAGATAAAGGAGGTCACCAACATTATCTCTCATGCAAGATGCTTCCCTTGAGGTGGAATCAAATATTCTAGCCTCCCAGAAGCGAAAAGGAGATTATGATAGGAGAAGGCCAAGGAATGAGGCCTCATCTTCATAAAGTGTTGATCGAAAATTTGATAAAATGTCTAAGATGCTAGAGTCTCTAACCTCTGATATATCTAAGCTTAATATTGAAAATAAGCAGCCTATGAAGGGAAGAGGCACTTATGATTCTGCAGGCAGGAACCCAAATCAAAATCCCAACAAATTCAGAAGAAATAATCAGCCAACTCAGATCTTGCAAAGAGAAAAGAATCCTACTAAAGATCAGAGAATAAAGGTCCCCCTTCGAAATGTTGTGATGGACAAAGATGATGGTGAATATCAATAAGGTGGAGAAGATAACATTCATTGTGTTGGAGAAGAAACAGGGAAATCTTATCTAAGACAACACGACTATGAGGAAGCATTGATGACTGAACAAACAGAAGATAATCTTATTGATGATGGCATTTTCACGACAGAATACAAAAATAGATATAACCTCCGATCAAAATCTGATACTGTTCAACAAGATGCACCAGCCTCTCCCAAAAAGAGCACAACCCCTATTAAGCAAAAAGATCAGACATCAGAGAATCAGCAAGAAAATCCTTCAAAGGTGAAAGCATCAGCTCCTCCCAAAAAGATTGTTGCCCCTGTCAAGCATCAAACTTCAGAAAGTCAGGCTCCTATTGAACATCAAAGCAATCAGGAAGCTCCTTCGAATCAGGTAAAGGTCTCTGATAAAGCTTCTGATAAAGTCCCATATTCATTCAATTTTGAGAATGAAATACAAAAAATTAAAATCCCTATTCCTCTAGTCGAGTTAATGAAAAATGAAATGTTCAAAAAGGATATCCTCAAAACTCTAGATCCCCAATCTGTATCCCTTTTTGTTGATATCCTCAACATATATGATGAAAATCCAACCATTACTCTGGGCCAAATGATAGAAGACAGATATGAAAGTTGTCCTCCCTTTTACATCTCTCTAAATATTCATGAGAAAACACTGCATAACTGTTTGTTGGACTCCGGTGCTTCACACAATTTGATGCCAAAGGCGGTCATGGATGAGCTCGGGCTAGAGATCAGCAAGTCTTATCATGATCTTTTCTCTTTTGACTCTTGAAAAGTCAAATGTCTTGGGATGATCAAGGATTTGGTTGTAACCTTAACCCAAGCATCCATGAAGACTATGGTGATGGATATAGTAGTGGTTGACATACCTCCTAAATTTGGATGTCTACTATCAAGATCGTGGTTGAAGAGGCTAGGTGGAACTCTTCAAATGGACCTCTCCTACGCTACTATCCCTATTTTTGGAGGGGTGAACAGAAGGCTATAAAGAGAATCTCAATTGGCATATGTAATCAGTGACGAGAAAAATCCATCCAATCATCCTATCTATTATGTCGACACAGGTATGGGATCTTGTATTTTGCAAATTGATGATTCACTACCAGAGGCATTGCTGCTCAGAAATCCCACAGTTCAGCCCACAGAAACAGTAAAAGATGATCTTTGGACCATGTTCTTTGATGGTGCGTGCACTAAAGAATCAGCAGGAGCAGGAGTGGTATTGATTTCCCCTTCTAAGAAAACTTCTCATTTGTCCTTTAAACTTGCTTTTAAAGTGACTAATAATATTGTTGAGTACGAGGCACTACTTCTGGGGATAAATGCAGCCAAAGAGATGGAGATTAAAAAATTGCAGGTGTTTGGAGATGCAGATTTGATTATTCAGTAGGTGAATAAATCCTTTCAAGCAAAGCATGTCAGGCTGAAAGCATACAGAGATGAAGTTTTGAAGGCAATTCATGATTTTGCAGATTTTAAATTTCATATGTACCTAGAGCAATGAATGAATTGGCTGATTCATTAGTTGTTTCGGCTTGTGCATTCATACCCCCTCTGCCTCATAAATTGACTTACAAAATTCAAATTAAATATAGGCCCTCTCTCCCTGATAATGTAAATTTTTTGAAGGTTTTTGAAGACGATGTTGAACTCACTAGATTTATTGCAGTGATAGATGAGTTTGCAGATCTAAAGATTGATCAGGAGAATGAACATGACAATGAAATTGAGAAGCCAAAATTCAGAAGCAAAATCGCAGCACATGAAATAGTCTAGCTGTCTACCAACAGAATTCCTAAAGGTTTGGTCCCGTTGGAAAGGTTGTTTGATAATAATGATGTGGCTGTCAAATTGGAAAGTGGGAAAAAAGATTCAAAAGTTTTGTAGTACAATGTAGCTAGCGAACAAGATCCTAAATGTGTCAACTTAGCCTCACATTTGACTGAAAAACAAAGGGCTGATTATGGAGAATTGCTAAAGGAGTTTGATGACATCTTCGCTTGGCAATATGATGACTTGAATACTTTTGACACATAGGTAATTCAGCATAAAATTCCCTTGAATAAAGACACCAAACCATTCGGGAAAAATCTTATATCTTTCAATCCTTTGTTGCTTCCTATAATGGAAAGGGAAATTAAAAAACTACTGGGCGTCGCATCATCATTCCTCTCAGATATTCAGAATGGATTGTGAATCTCGTACTGGTCAAGAAGAAGAATGGGGAGATCAGACTCTGTGTTGACTTCAGAAATTTGAATAAGTGCTCTAGAAAGGACAACTACCCTCTGCCCAAAATGGAGCATATTTTGCAGAAGGTGTCAGGATCAAAGGTGATGTCTTTTATTGATGGGTTTTTCGGATACAACCAGATTGTTGTCCATCCAGATGATAAAGAAAAGACTACTTTTACTACTCCATGGGGTACATTTATGTACGAGAAGATGCCTTTTGGATTGATGAATGCAGGAGCGACATTCCAAAGGGCGATGGACATTGCTTTCATTGGAGAGAAAGGTAAATTTGTCCTGATATATCTCGATGATATCACGGTTTTCTCAAATAGCCATGAACTTCATTTGCAACACTTAAAAAGGACATTTCTAAAATGTCGAAGGTATGGCATTTCTCTTAATCCAAAAAAATCAAATTTTGCACTTAAGGAAGGGAAATTACTTGGGCATATTGTTTCAGCTGATGGGGTGAAAATTGACCCAAAAAGTGTAGAAGCAATTAACAATCTGTCTCTTCCTAGATCAAAGAAGGACATTCAGTCTTTCCTTGGGACTATAAACTTTATCAGAAGGCTTATAGTAAACTTTGTAGAACTCACAAAGCATATTACTGCTATGTTAAGAAAGGACTCCAAGGTAAAATGGACTGAAGCAGTCAGACACTCATTCAATGCCATCAAGGAAGCCATCACAACAACCCCTATTTTGATCAGCCCCGATTTCTCCAAGGTATTTTATATATTTTCATTTGCTTCAAGTGATACAATCGTAGCAGTACTCTTACAGAAAAATGCTAATGATCAGGAGCAGTCGGTTTCCTTCTTAAGTAAGGTCTTGAGGGACACAGAGGTAAAGTATGAATTGTTGGAGAAACAAGCATATGCACTTATCAAGTCATTGAAAGATTTCAGAGTCTACATCCTTCAGGCAAAGGTAATAGCTTTCGTTCCATCCAGTTCAGTTAAAGATGTGTTGATACAACCCGACATAGATGGAAAAAGGAGTAAGTGGATAGCAAAGTTGATTGAATTTTATGTTGAAATTAAACCAGCAAAACTTGTGAAGGGTCAGAGCCTTGCCAAACTTCTAGCAGAAGAAAATTGCAGGCTGCTAGAAATAAATTTGGTAAGTATTAATGCAGATAAAGTTTAGTCTTCAGAGGATAAAGAAGGTGAAGAAATGTAGGTCTCATCTCACCTAGCTGATTGCAAATGGTACAGTCACATTATTTATTTTCTACAAACTTTATTAGTCCCATCATATTTCACAAAAACACAAGGAAGGGATTTGAAGCTCAAAGCCATAAATTTTTTCATCAATGGCAACTTATTGTTCTGGAAAAATCCAATAGGTTTATTGTTGAGGTGCATAAACCAAGAAGAAGAAGCTAAGGTCATGATTGAATTCTATAATAGTGAATGCAGGGGACATCACTATTGGAAAACCACTGCACATAAAATCTTAAGATCTGGTTACTACTGGCCATCTTTATTTTCAGATGTGTGTGAGTTTGTGAGAACATGTGACAAGTGTCAAAGATTTGAAGGCAAACAACAACTGAAGTCTCTTCCCCTCAAACCTATAGTGGTCACAGGGCCTTTCCAGCAATGGGGCCTGGACTTCATAGGTGAAATTCACCTACCTTCTAGTGGTCAGCATCGGTGGATCCTTGTTGCCACCGATTACTTTACAAAGTGGATTGAGGCTATTCCCACCCGGAACACCAATCATACTATCATCATAAATTTTCTGCAAGAAAACATATTTTCCAGATTTGGCTGCCCTAAGAGAATAGTCACTGATAATGCTACTGCATTCAAAGATAAACACTTGGTGAAATCATGTGAAGAGCTGGGAATCCAGCTGGTACATTCTAGTGCTTACTATCTACAAGGGAATGGCCTAGTTGAGTCATCAAACAAGAGTTTAGTCAGGATTATAAAGAAGTTGCTTGAAAAAAATGCCAAAGGTTGGGATTCCAAGCTGAAGTTTGCTTTGTGGGCTGACAGGGTTACATGTAAGAAATAAATTGGTACATCTCCTTTCAAGTTGGTATATGGCACTGAAGCCATATTTCCTGTTCAACTTGCACTGTCGGTTGCAAATCTTTTACAAGAAACCGATTCTGAACAAAGTGATTTGACTTGGAGAATTCATAATTTGGTAGAGCTACAGCAAGATAGAGAGCAGCTTTTGGAAAAAACAGAATTACATCAAGAAAAAATCAAGGAGATCTTCGACAAGAAAGTTAAATCAAATGTCTTCAATACAGGGGAATTAGTCTTAAAGTGGGATGCAGCAAGGTAAGAGAAGGGGAAACATGGCAAATTTGAGGCTCTCTGGACGATTCCTTTTGTCATAACAGCGGTGTAGCAGAACAATACCTTTGTTCTCCAAAATATTTCAGGCGAGGAAGTAGCAGGTGGCCCTTTCAACGGGCGCTTTCTGAAGACCTATTTTTCATAAGACTTTTTCTTAAAAGCCCTGTTCTACTTGTACATATTCTTTTTATGTTCTGTTTTCTTTATTTCTATCACTTGAATAACTCCATGCCCAATGGTACTAGCAAAACTATTTTTCAGATTTCTTTTTAAGTTTGTAATAAAGGCTACTGAGTCTAGCTAGGTTCTTGGTCACCTCACAGGGAGATGCCCATCCTAGTTGGAGCCAAATGTTAGCTCCCAAAGTGAATCAGTGACTTTGGTTCCATTTTTGGTTGATAGCATGGTTGTTAGTAGTTTTCTCCAGATTTGTTTTAAGTTTTCTAATAGAAAGACTTAGGTTTTGATTTTTGTCTTAGAAATAAGACGACCCATAAAGGTCTTCTCTTTAAATTTTTCACAAAATGCTTTCAACAGCTAACGTGTGTTTTAAGATGATGGTTAGCTGGTGAAAGCGGTGATTTTCAACAACTAAGGAGCATTTCTCATGGGTCGTTAGCTGGTGAAAGAAGGGATTTTCAATAGCCGAGGAGCACTTCTCATGGGCCATTAGCTGGTGAAAGCAGGGATCAAGTGTATTTTATCCATGTTTTAAAAAATCAAATGATGACATGCTCATCCCACATCATGCAATCAATTATGATGCACTAGTGAAAGTGGATAATGATGGAGACTCGGGTTTGCACGTCTAAATCAGATTGTAAAGCGGATCTTGTTCAGTAACGCATGCTTCACAATCATGGCGTCGAAAATGACGAATTTGAATCCATCATCGCAGGTACAGGAGCAGTACTACTTGGTTGGTGACATCAAATCGGCTCATCGCTTTCCCAACATGCATCACCGACAAATGTATGCTAAGTTTTTAATGTTGAAAGACAGAGCCGAGTGTTTTCACCAGCACAAAACCTCGGCCCGGACAACAAATTGCAGTATTTGGGGTGCAGAATCGTTTGGGCTTTTGAATCACAAATGGAAAGGAGACGCAGTGGCTCATTATTGAGAAAAGAATTGGACAGTCTATCCTTCCTACAGGTGCACCCAGAAGTGCAAAAACACTTCTTAAATGAAAGTTGTATGGAGTATGTCGAAAGGCTGTAGAATGGTTGTCATCTATCAACAGCAGAGGCGTTTGCTAAAACATTTTATGGAAACAAAGCCTATGTTGGGTCCATGGAGATCATCATGGATGAAGATGCCATCGCTGTAGCGACCAACTTACCAAGATCGGGCCAGAGTTGGTTCAAAACGACTGCCACCAAAAACTTAAATTTCAGAGCATATTTGAAGGAAGAATTCAGACACAATGCATGGAAGAAGAGCATGTCAGTTTCCCATTTAGAGGATGAGTGGCAGGATTTGTTTAAGGGCATCCAACTCTACATAACTTCAGAAGGCAGGTATGACAAACTAATGTTGTATCATTTCAAACTCTTATACCATTTCACAGGTAAAACTCTCCTAAATCTACCTTTCTTCTTACACAAGAGCTTAACTAAAGTCTGTAAAAATATTAGAGCTGAACCTCTAAGCATGAAGAATACTCTTTGCCACTTTGGCCTTATTAAATTGATAATCCTGGAGGAGCTAAGACAGAAGGGAAGGACCTGGCAACATTTTCTTTTTTGGGAGGGCTTTGAAACTCAAACTCAGCCTATGAATGAACAAAAGAAAGCTGGAAAGAGACAATTGACTCCTCAAAGCAGATCGAGGAAGAGGAGAACCCTTCCAGGACCTCCAAAAGATAGAATCTCTGGTGTGAAATCTCACAGGTCAAAGAAAAAATTGGATTTTGAAACTACTACAGAGCAGCCTACAGAAAGGAAAACAAACATCTTAAACCTACGATACTCAGACTCAGAACCAGAGAAAGAAGATGAGAGCCCTGCCATCAAAAGTCCTAAACATTCCATTGAGTTTTCACAGAATTGTGAGACCTTTACTCACACCGAGGAAGGGGAAACTTCAAAGAGCACTAAATCAAAGAAAACACAGAAAATCAAGCATCTCAAAGAAGTGATCGCTCAGCAGGAGGTCTTAGAGAGAGTAATAAAGGAAAGATACAAGAAGTTGTCTGATAATTTTGTAGAAACAAATGCTGCATTTGAAAATATGGCTCGTGAAAGTGTCAAGGAAAATAAGAGGAAACAGAAAATCACCAAAGACTATAATAGTATATGGTGGCTAGCAAAGTGCCTTAAAAGGAAAATCAGAAAATTGAAGCAAAAGAAAAAATCACACCCAGATTTGCAAGTGCTTGCTCAGGTTGTTATGAACATGCAAGGGGATAAAGCAGAGACACATCGAGTTTTTGATGGAATCACAGTTTTGGAGGTGAAAGTTCATTTTGGGCTAAGGCAGAGCTTTCACCAACGCACAGCATAATTTTACAACCAGTTAGCTGGTGAAAGGCAACTCTTTCACCAGCTAACCAACGAATCATAAGGTGAGTTAGCTGGTGAAAGAAGAAAAAACATTTTTGAAAGCTAAGGACGGAGAAGGTCATTTTTCATAGGTTTTAAAGAGGTTCCAGAGTATCAAAGGGATAACAACTTGATCGAAGAAGACTCTGCATCAGAGATTCGTGGGAGATTTTGAGAACCACATGCTAAACTGATTTCCTCAAGTATCGACTATGAACATTGAATAAATCCAACTGCCAAGACAGGTGCCTTTGTCATGTTTCATAACATCACAGATTCCAGGAGCTAAAGAATACAGATGTCAAATTTTGAGATTGAAGACAATTTGAATGCTAGTCTAGTCATTAAGTCTTTATTATCAAGTTGCTTAGTTAGATTTGAATTGCTATTTTTAGATGCAGATCCAAGTTTTTAGGATCGTAAAAACTAATTGTAAAAGGCTATAAATGCCTATCTTTTCTAAGAGACAAGGGTTCAAACTGGGAGATATTTTGTGCTACTGTATAGACTCTTATTTACAGAAATAAAGTTCAGTTTCCTTTCGTTTTCAATATCAGAAATATCCATCTTTCCCTTTCTGTACTTTGTTTCATTTTATTTTAGCTTACGAAGACTGTTATCTCTTTATTGAGCTCATAGACTTGAAGTAAAGGATTTATTTCTATATTGCATTAATCCCTACATTCAGTTGTATTTGGAAATCAAGAATAGTGTTCTTCATCCTCTCCTTTCAATTGACTTGATCTGATTATTGTTCCTGAAAGCATTGTTTCTTAGATGTATGATGAGTTGTCTATTACACTAATTATTAAAAACCCCATTGTTCCAAGCATATCTACATATTATTTCTAGTTACCAAGCATCCTTAGTCTACAACCCTAAGGAGTTTCTTGGAGTGATAACAGAACCTATTTGGGAAATGGAGTCACTTATTTGAAAGAAAATGAAAACAGTGTCTGGTAGGTAGAACTCTCAAGCAAGAAAGGGATAGGTAGGAAATGATCTTTCATTTTTTCAATTGATTTTATAGAATGGAAGAAGGAGTAAAACATATAACAACATTCAGAGCACCATTAAGATGAATTTTGATGAGTTAAGAAAGACTAGACATTGTTCAAATTGCTAGAATCTAAAGCACCTTTTAAGATGAATTTAATACCATTTAATATCCAATTCAAACATACGAGTATCATCAGATGAAATATAAAAAGACAAGAAGAACATACATAAATGAAAACATACTTTTGATCATTACCACTAGAATCCTTGGTATGAAAAATCTTTGGACATATGCACTAGCATTTCATTCCAATTCAGAAAAATGTATATAATGTTCAATGCAAAGTTGTCCTTTGTACTTCTTCCAACCCTTAGCACATTGAAAATGCTCAAATATATCAGTAAACTACCTTTCTAGACTACAGAAGTCGAACTTCTTTGCTATCCTATGATTTTGGATCCGATTACATCAAAAGAGAACAACTTGTGAACTGATTGATGAGATTTATATGGTGAGGAATGTTTTCAGGCGTGTTTGGAGAGATTACAATATTTTCAATGGATTGTCGACATTTTGGATCCATATCAGGATCCATCTTCAGGACAATAAGCCTGGGTTTTAATTACTAAAAATATAAAATTCGTTTTCCTAGAAAATAACCAACTCTTCTCTCCAATTAAAACCCAGGATTCTTTTCCTGAAGAAGGATCCTGATATGGATCTGAAACGCCAACAATCCATTGACAATACTGTGGTCTCTCCGAACATGCTTAAATAACACACACTTAATTAGATTCTCTTTTCTCCCTTCTTTGTTGACTTCTTCCAATCTCATGTACCTCGTGGTAGATACAAACTTTGTCTAGTGTATAGTATTTGTCAATCCTTACTAGTCATTCCCATATGACTCTTGCACTTAAGAATATGATTTTCAACTTCCTTAGCCAAGCTTAGAGCTCAAAAGTAGCTACAAGTTTATTAGGAACCAAAGTACATACAACTAGAAACTAATGCATGCCTATACCCATACACTCTTTAGTTATTTTATTAATTTATAAAAGACAAGTGTTAGGAAGGTTGCAATCCAAGGATAAACCAAGTGAGTTGTTTTCATTAGACACCCAGGGTTCAACCAATCCTTATGTGGTCAATTGTTGTGTTATCACTCTTACTATGCTAATGTAATTAATTGTTGTCAATTATGCCTAGATGGTTTTTCCTAGATAATTTGATGTCTATATCACACTTGGGATAAATTATGAACAAGAAGGGAATAATGTCACTTCAAATGAAACTCTTATGCATAAGAAGGGGACAAGGGAATTCCCATTATTCAAAGGGCATTGTTAGTGATTATACTTCCCTTGAATCTTCCCATTATTCAAAAGGCATTGTCAGTGATTATACTTCTCTTGAATCTAGCTAGAGGAATTCCAATGAAATGTAAGATGAAACCATATTTTTATATTTAAAACCTTAACTTGTGATCTACACAACCCTCATGATTAGTATACTAGGTAGACCTTCTAATTATTTAAGGGATTCACATTGTAACTTCTATAGAATAGAATAAGCACTTTGATTCCAGATAATCAAACTAGTTTTTGTATATGAAATATAATGAAGATTCTATATGCAATTTTTTTTCTATGATTTTCCAATATAGAAATCCAATTCTTCAAACTTGAATTTAGACTATTGGTTTTATAGTTTATGTATTTTTGTTTGTCTGGGTCTTCATGGTCATAATGTAGCTTTTTTCTGTTGCAAAAATCACAAAATAATTTTTGAATGCAAAATTAAGTGTACTCGTTTGCTTGGATTAAACGTGGAAATTCAATCTACATCCAAAATGGGAATTACCAATTATTTCCAAAAAACAATTCGATGCAACCACCAATTATTATTATGTATTCGTTTCATGTCAATTATGATTATGTATTCATTTCAAATCATGAATGATAGTATTGATTTGGTTTTGATATTATTTAATTTTTAAAATATTGATATTGTTTTAAATAATGAATGATAATATTGATTTGGTTTTTATATTATTTTTATCTTAGTTCATTTATTTAGTATTAATATTAATTTAAAAAAAAACAATAATAAAAAATTATAAATTTACATTTAATAATTTGATATAACCAACCAAAAATGAAGTTAGAGACATTATTGATTGAAAAATGTATTTTATTTAAAACCTATCTGCTATCCAACTATCACATATTTGTACCAAGTAAACACCATCTTCAATGTTAATTAATACCTGCTATCCAACTATCACATATTTGTACCAAGTAAACACCATCTTCACTGTTAATTAATACATGTCTAATTGGATTCTCTAAGTAAACACCATCTTCAATGTTAATTAATACATTCCTAATTGGATTCTCTTTTCTCCCTTGTTTGTTGACTTGTTCCAATGAATAATCAATTTCATCGTCACATTTAATTTTTACATCACTTTTTATGAATATTTGTTTTACTGTTCTATGATACATTGTTATTTCTTACAGTAAAGACTATAACTGAGGTGGAGTTTGCATTTGCCCCGAGAAACTTGAGGTTGCATCATTGGATTTGATGGTATAACCTCATCCAAGAACATAACCTCAAGTTCCTTGGAGAAAATGCAAACTCTACTTAGTGTGTACTATTGGACATTCCTTACTAACCATTCTCATTAGACACTTGAACTTCAGAATTTAACTTTCATCTTTCATGGACAATCTTAATATTAGGGATCAAAAGTAGCTACATGTTTATTAGGGACCAAGGTACTTACAACTAAAAACTAATGCATATCTATACCCATACACTCTTTAGTTATCAAAAATAAATCTTATTTTATTAATTTTAAAATGACAAGTGTCAAGCAAGTTGTAATCCAATGATAAACCAAGTGAGATATTTTCATTAGACACGCAGGTTTAATCAATCCTCTAGAGAACATGTTTTCATGTTAATGTGGTCAATCGTTATGCTATTTCTTCTACTATGTTAATGTAATCAATTGTTGTCAACTATGTCGAGACAGTTTTTCCTAGGTAATTTGATGTCAATATTGCACTTGGGATCAATTGTGAGCAAGAGGGGAACAATGGAACTCCCATCATTCAAAGGGAACTCTTACACATAGGAAGGGAACATGGACATTACCATTCCCATAATTCAAAGGGACTCCCACTTCCCCTGAATCTAGCTAAAGGAATTCCAATGAAATGTCAAATGAAACCATATTTTGATATGCATAATATTAACTTGTGATCTACATATCCCTCACAAGTAGTATACTAGGAAGGCCCTCTAAATCTCGAAGGGATTCACATTGTAACTTCTCTATAATAGAATAGGTACTTTGATTATTGGGAGAAGGGACCTTTTAACAAGATCTTAGTCTGTAGTATACCTAGGGAGGTAATATGGGGTACATAGGGAGGTATACAATGGGAATGTGGTTATGTATTATTAGTGGAAGTGATTTAATATATGAAATGTGGTCATTCAATGTAAGGTGGACTAGGTTCACTATATTAATAAAGGCCCATTATGGTAGTTAGATGTAATAAATGTGAGAAGGCTCTCTAGAAGGCTCCTAGGAGATAGAGAGAGCTATATAAAGAAGTGTAAGCAATGCAATGAAGCATAGTGAAGAATATTGTGAATGTATCAATCATTTCTTGAGGAGTGTTATCCTTCCTTAAGGATTAATATATGGTGATACCCTACCTCAAGGGTTTTTTCTACATCTTGTGTTCATGTTATGGTGAATGTTTTGGTTTATTCTTATTGATATTAAGGTTATTTATGAAGTATATTTGTATATCTATTCATGCACTTAACAAGTGGTATCATAGAAATTTCCTTGGCCAACGAAGGGAAAAATTTGTTGCTCCTTTTTCATTTTTTTTTCTAGGAAAAAAAAAAAAAAGGAGGGTGGCACACTTAGGGTTCATATCTGAAACTTTCTATGTAGAATTTGGCCAAAAAAATTGGATATTTGAATTCATCTTGGAAAAATACCCACTTTCAAAAAAAACAATCAGTCAAAATAGTGTCCGGGAAGTAAAGTTATGAGCATTTTAAATTCAACAGTTTTTCGGGGTTTTTCCGGAAAAAGCCACGATTTTCTGTAGTGATTTATTTTTAAAACCCTTGTTTTATTTTGGGGGTTTTTCATAGAAATATGTATTTTATAGGGAAATTTAATGTTCCTAGTATTGAATCATTCATTAAAGAAAGAAAGTCAGCATGGGAAGAGAATTGGCCCCATTGGGTAGCTCACCAATTACAAGGTGAGGTTGTCATTTGGTGGAAATTGCTTGATTATAAGGAGATGATGACACTCTCCAATGGAGAATTTGAACAAATATTGTTAGATATGTGGTCTCATGGAAAACATAAGGATACAGTGAGCACCAAGTGTTTATTTTCATGTGGAAAACCTATATTACAAGTTCATGGTTGTATTCATAAAGAAAGTGTCATTGTTTATATTAACCCTAGTTGCAAACAAAATTTTATCAATATTCAGTTGGTTAATAGATTGAAAATTCCAGCAAAGAATATTCAAATCACACAGCTTGCAGGTGAAAATGTTAAAATTTTTAAAGATATGTGTTGCATTCATATTTTGAGGCTTTATATATGGGTGATGAAGAGATTATTTAGAATTAGTGGGTACCATTAATATTAATGTGAAAAATAAGTTCTAAAGATTTGGTATAAGAAAAATAAAATTACATTGCAAGATGTGTCTCTTAGTAAGAAATATGGGCCCATGGAAGCTAGCAAAGAAGTTATTATCGACTTTGAAGTTGAATCAGAGGCAAAGTCTATAGAAGGAGATGAAGAAAAACTACAAGAAGGACATAATCAAGAAGCTAAGGAGGTCAGTGAATCAAAGGCACAAAGTGTTACAGATTTGAAGAAAAAATAACAAATTCCTACAGTTGTTGTATATCGCCATCCACATCATATAAATACACAACATTCATCAAGGAAAGGGCATGTGCATCAACACATTTATGCACCAATGGGGCACTAGACAGGAAACCAATCAGGAGGTGCATGGAGCACTATCGACACTACAGGAAGAGATCGGGCTACAGAAACAATCCCATGGAAACCCCGACATGATGCAGAGAAAGATCAAGGTGGCAAGGCAGAAAATGGACATCATGTTCAACTTCCATTGGGATGGATGGATGGTCGTACTTGGTACCAGTTGGCTACATTTCTTAGCCAGTCATTGTTGATGATTGTAGCTATGTGAGACATTCTCCGTCTTACAAACCTGTGATATGTGGATCATTGCAGCTGTGAGTCTTTCTCTCAGCTTACAAACCTGAGATAAATCCCCTAAGAAGGGTATGTGGTTCCTACCTGAGACATATCTAGGAACATAGAGATGACCTCCTCCATTCATAAAGTTGAGAATAACTCTAGATGATTATCCAATGGGAAAGGAGATCTGTCGAGTTAGACATGCCTGTGGCTGAGCATAAGGTGAATGTGTGAAATCCAAAAGTGTTAGGTGCATCGTCATGTGAACATAAATGAAGATGATGTATTAGCCTCCTCTGAGCAATAGAGTTGACAAGAATACTCTAGATGATTCTCCTGTGTGAGGCAGTGGGAAAGAATATATGTAGAGTGGACATGCCTATGGACGAGCACAGGTGAATGTGTGAAGATATGGTTCTTCTGTGTAATGCAGTGAACTAGATGTGCCCCTAGTGGATGAGCACTAGTGGGTGTATTAGATCATTTTTTATATATACTGTTCAAGGGTCAGACCTGCCTGTAACCCTAATTGTTATGTAAAGGGTACAGGTTGGTCCCACCTTAATGTGATTGATAATAAATGTAAAAGATAATTAACATGGTCAATATTAATTATAATAATTATAATGTGACTTAGAGAGGTCATCCCTGTTGAGACAATAGACACTTTTGTTGATAGGACAAGTCTAATATAAGTAAATGAATATTCCCAATTGTGGAGTCATATCTTTCATGTGAGTTTGGAAATTTCAGCAAGTACATTTACTTGAGAAAAGTGTGCACCTCTCTTGGGTGCTAGTCTCCTAGGGTTTGAGCACCCTCTTGTGTGTTAGGTCCTCCTTGGTGGTGAAGGTATTTCTCTTGAAGAATATAGAAAAGGATTTGGTTGGTTTTTCTTCCCTTGTTGAGAAGGGTTTCCCAGGATACTTTTTGTGTTCTTGTGCATGGTGTTTCTTCTTCTGATCTTGGTTGTTGCAACATTCTTGTTTATGGTTAAGACAAATAAAAATTGAAATTAACTACATGCTTAACCTATCTCATTGAAAAATCAACATGGTATCAAAGCATAGGTATTGAAGAACCCATTACAAAAACAACTTTCAACCATCCTCTCTCTCTTCTGTAGAAACCGTACGACCCTCCTAGGTTCACAGAAAATCTGTACGGCCTGCTATTCTGGAGGTTTTCAGCACTTGGCACTTGGATGTTGGGGAGAAAAAGGGAATAGGAGTGTATGACATCCTTCATCTCACCTCTAGCAAGCTTCAAATCAAAATTCCGAGCATTTTGAAATTTTGGCCCTAGGGTTTCTATGGTTTCGCTAATTTATGCAAAAATTTGAGTATTATGGTTTATGCAAACGCATTGAAGGAGATCTTCATCTCACCAGTGTTCTCCTATCTTTCAAAGGATTATTTTTGGCAGTCATAAGTCCAACAAAACCTAAAAGTGTTAGCCTATCCGTTAGGTTTTCTATCCCAGTTGACAAAGGGTTGTGAAGAATCTAAAATGATGAGGAACAAAACTATGATGGAAGATAATCTTGATGGATCAAGCAACTTCAAGTTCCAAGAAGACAAGAATTCAAAGGAAGAATTATTGCGGGTGATACAAAAAGGTGTCATTGTGGCATACCTCCTTCATGAATATGTCAGAGGACAGAGATCAACCATGTGCCATTTGAGAAATCATATCAGCATCCTAAGGTATGCACTTGTATATATATATATATATATATATATATATTATTTGTATCATTGTCATGAGGGTAATTGAAGGACAAATGAACCTTTTGTTCAATTCTTGGATCCAGAGGGATCTCAGTACATTCAGAGGAACAACACACTGGAAGTGAATACTCTAGGTTTGATTGTTGTAATTTTCATTCCTCTAACTTATATTTCTAAAGTTTGCTACATTACAAGTAAGTGTTGTAGCCATGACAAAAGTCCTTAAATTTTTTTGATTCTAGAG
>JZKD02S1058277.1:0-13267 GCA_000966675.3 Picea glauca
CTAAGATCATTGCATAAGGTGTTGTACATGTTGAATTATGATGTACAGAAAATACTGACAATTTGTTGGTTGTATGCAAGATGAAGCATTATAGGAAAAATGGTATGCAGTTTGGAACCTGTGGAAAACCACAAGGATGGTTGCATTCATAATATGGCAACAACCAATATGAATTATGAAATAGAATTTCATGTTTTGGGGAAAGGATGAATTCCCTTTGAACTAAGATTGAGTTTCTAAATAAATTATTTTATGTTTTCTCATGATAACTGCATGTGGGTGATGCAGATGAGATGATGTTGATAAAAGTTAGAATGTTGACTACAAAGAGTAGCTCGGGGAAGATGCCAATTGGAGACCTCTGAGGGAAGTTGGAACTCCTCGAGTCACGATGCTCTAAGACTTACGGTCTAGCCTGTTGCTGAAGCCCAATGAAAGGGAGGTGTAACAACCAATGGACTGTGTGATCAGTGAAGGTGCACACTCCTGGGGTGGGACAGGCATGTGGGGAAGAGAGACTGTTAGTTGGAATGCTACTGGGGTTTGGTACCTTGGCCTAGACCATTTTGATATGGAAGTCTTCTCAATCAAAAGATAAGTATCAATTATCTATTCATTGTATGTTATGTATCTCGTAATTCATATACAGGTTATAATGTTATTAGAATTGCATGTATATATATTGCATGTATGTTCTAATGTTTCTTCTAAATGAATGGGTGTACGAGCATAGTGTTTATGTCTGTGGAGTCATAGCACTGTTGAGAGTTTATCAATGGATGGAACATCGTGGATCTACAACCATTCAGTGCTTTCAATGAGGTTTAATTGAAGCATGTAACAAGGAACAATAAGATGAATGCTTTCCTGAAGAAACTCCAGGGTATAGAGCAATTGAGTTTAAACTGCAATATGGATACTAGAATTGGTGCTTGAAAGTAAAGTTGGATAATGGGCTTCCAATAGCTAAAGCTTGAAGCTTAAATTGAAGAATTTTTGAATTATATATGTGTAAGTAAGTTGCACTGAGGACAGTGCAAAAATAAGGGGAGGGGATTGTAATATCCCCCGGTAGAGCCCCAATTGTAATTATGAATTGTAAACATGGTTGTTAGGATGGTGAGCCAAGTTATAATAAGCTAGGAGGCTTATGTGATGCTAAATCTGGGATCTTATTTTGTATATGTAATTATGCAAATCATTAATAAAATATAAACATCGTTGCGTGTAGATCGACCACGAAGAGAGAGTGATGGGGACTAAGCTTCCACAAGGTTGGGAAAGGGAGGAGGATAAGTATGTGGGTCTAGGAGCTAAGCTAGGGGGCTTACCTCTAGAGGAATAATATTTTATTGTTATTCCTAAAGACTAAGGTGAACATTATATGTTTTGTTAACTTAAGTTCCTAGGAAGTGGTTCATAAGATAAATGGAGTGCATGCAGCTCCAGGAAGACAAGTGTCAACCTGGGCGCATGCAGCTAAAGATGAAGTGTCAACTCGTGTTGGGGGGTTCTCTCTTCCATTCAGGATGATTCACCTAAGTTCCCTGGAAGTACTCTATCTGAATCGTTCTTTCCTCTAGGTTGCCTGACCTCGGCATACCTCACGTATCTCTGAAACCAGAAATGGGAAAGTTGTCCTGTGTTTTTTCATGTGAAGCCCGATGCAATTGTAGTTGTCTGAGCCGTGTTGTGACTTAGCGTTAGGATTTTGTCTTGTTGGGTGTCCATACCATTTTTCCCTTGTTGTTGTTGTTGTTTCTATTGTTGTTGCATGTTGTTGTTGCTGTCAACCATACCCAGCTATAGCTAAATCGAGGACTGGTTGTCAGGCCTGTGAGCAGCTCTCCGAGGTGAGAGAGTCTATTGGGAAGTGAGTTCTCCTGGAAGGGAGTCTCGTAGCAGCTACAATACTCTGAGACTTCTAGTCCAGCCTATTGCTGAAGCCCAAGGTAAGGGAGGGGTACTAGTCGATGGACTTGTATTAGTGAAGGTGTATCCTCCTGGGATGGAGCAGGCATGTGGGGAATGAGGGTCTATGGGTTGTGGGCGTAAGTGGCTTCTGGGATAAAAAATCCTTCTTGTTGCTTTGTGAAACTTCCTTGTTGTCCTTGTAAAGCCTAAAATTCCCTTGCCCGGTGGATTTTAGTCCCATCTCGTGGGTGACCTACTGCTGAGAGTGATGAGAAGCGTGGTCTAAGACTGGGAGGTTTGTGGAAATTTTGCACGTAGTTAGTGGATTACTCCAACTAAAATATAAGTATCATTGTTGTGCTACATTATGTATTTTATGCATGTGTTAGGATGCTTGTATGTTTTCGTGTATTTCGTTGCATGTATGAATTGTTGTTAATTCTATTTAAGTCTGTATGATGGCAGTAATTTTGAGTTAACTGTTTTAATTCGGTTAAAATGCATATATATTATATAAGCTGTAAATTTTGCATGGTAGCATTACCCGGTGTTTGGAGGGCCGGGGATGTTATAGAGGAACTCATTGGATTAGGTTTAAAAAAATTTGTCACTACAAAAAATTGGTATCAATAAGACTACCTATTTGAGCAAAAAATCCCAAGAGATTGAGATAATAGTTGGCACATTCACAGGGGGGAGAAAAACAGTAAAATTTTAACTCTTTTTCATTTATGTTAAAGGGGGAGAAAAATAGTAAAACAAATTTAGTATCATTAGTTGGTATAAGTAAAAGTTCAATCCTCCAACTTGAAAATGAGATAAGTGATAGGGGGAGAAAAAATATTTGTTTTACAGATATGTTTCCCTCAATGCCAAAGGGGGAGGTTGTTGGCATTATTGATTGTGTGTTTTCATTGATGGAAACATGAGTCAAACATGTACAATAATCATAGGAAAGGGAAGATCACCTTGGGGTAGAAGAAATTCATGATCATTGTTGATCACAATAGGATAAACAATGATCCTATGTTCCTAAATCTCATGAGATATAGTGGGGATATTATACAAAGAATACACACACAAAATCAGAGCATGAAATGTTAAGGTCTTTGGAAAGGATGAAGGAAATATCAAAAGGGAGAGCGTATTGTAGAAATTCTATCAGGATTGAAATCCCCACAGTAAAATCCAAAATAAGCAAGGAAGAATCATGTCCGTGTATATATTTCTAGGGAAAATCATGGGCCATCAGATCATGTAGAAGCCAAAGCCTACACAGAATAATCCCTTTTGAAGGATCGTGAAAATCCAATCGTCCATTCAAATTTTAGGAGTAATCGCAACCATCAAATTAGTTAGAACCATCGATCAAATCCAAGTGGAAGGATAATGTAAGTTTCGGGACACCGGAACTTCGCCACTTCAACAAACATTGGAGATAAGGCAGAGGAACGAACTCACAAAGTCACGAAATCCTGCCAACCGTTAGATATTCAAGGAGGCACTTCGGATGAATTCTCGACCATCTGATTGAGTTTAGTGGAAGGACAGGATAAGCCACAATATCACAGAGTCTCGAATTAAACGAACTCATGCAGACCATTGATATAATATCTCCTCAAGAGCAATGCAATTCGTTGGATCAAGTGGTCAACTCTGTCATTGACCTACTCCGAGGATCAAAAGTTTAGAACAACCAAGAATACCCGAAGGTCGAAGCCCCAAATTCAAGAAATCCAAACAACCATCATGCAAGGTAAGGAATAGACAACCTAACGTTGACCACTCGGGGATTATGAGGAGTCCAAAACAACTAAAACTCTCGAATCCATGAAGTATCGAAGACATAAAGTGAAAATTCCAAGAGGTATACATGTGGCATAAGACAAATATGACACGTGGCCCAATTAGCTGGTGACAAGTGTCAAGGTCTAGTTGACACATTAGGTATATGAAATTCATGAATTAGGGTGACATGTGGCAACCACTCAGTTAGTTCCACATCAACAGTGACATCAACAAGCCATGTCACTCCGGGATTACTAACTTTGGGGATAATCAAGCTTCTTTTATCAGCTAATCGCTGAAGGCCAGAATCATGAAGTAACGCTAACCATTGATCTACTTCGAGAGAATTCTCAACTGTTGATCAAGCATGGTGGAAGAATAGAGTAAGCATGAGGATTTAACCGACAATAAGCTGTCACCGTTGTTTTATGACTTATTCGGTAGGTAAAAATTCGGAGGAATTGAACTACTTCAGAGTTCTAGTAACCCATAGTCCCAGAGTCACCAATCATCGAAGTACTAGAGTGAACGAGGATCATCCATCTCAAATGAAGATTAAGTCGGAGTCGTTGATCACCTAAAAACCAAAATTAGTCAATGTTCAATGCGAAATGGGGTAGTATATATCTGACCATCTATCATAAGGTAAGATAGGTGATGAAGGTTGAGAAGTGTTGATTAAGTTGTGTAGACGTTAATAAATAAGGAGACAACACATTTTTTATCAAGACCATTGGATGAGACTAGGGAAAATATCAATGGTGGAACAAAAGTTCGTCACTCCAGGGATAGTTGGAATTAAGAAAGAGGCATAAATATCCCGAAGTCCTGAATCTCTGAAATCCCAGAATAAATGAAAGTTGTCCATCTTAATGACTAATTAAGTCAAAACCGTCGATCGTCAAGGATTGAAAAATATCTGGAGCCAACAAAGTTGCGCAAGGATTAGACCAGATCATCGATCTAAGAACTTCTGGAGATATGATAGCCATTAGATTATCCAACATGATATGTAACCACTCCGGAAGGTAACACTCTATAAGATATATTCTCGGCAATAAAAAGAGTTTGGTAAAGGATAAAATCTTTGAAGGGCCGAATCCTAGAGGACAAGGTTATGTTGTTGGTCATGTGAGTGCTCAAGGTATCAAACACGCAACACTAGCACTTAGGGAAGTGCTTAGTTGATAAGCTCGTGGTTCAGAGCTCGCGGTCACATGAATTTTGGATTGAAGGGAGCACCTATTGATTAAGACTTGAATTCATAAAAATTCAAGATTTGTAGACTAATGAACTAATACACAGTCATGATTAAGAAAATTTAAATCATATGGTATTGACGTACCACCGTTTGTATGATAAGGTAGAGTTCTAGTGTAAAAGAATATGGAAAGAGAAGAGGTTCTAAGGTTAATAAAAATCGTGGTCTTAAGCCCACAGTCATTTGGACAGAAATGGTTTGAAGGAAGCGCCTATCTACAGAAATTAATAAATCTATAACATGAAACTAAACATAAAAGAATAAATGCAAATTAATACTACAAAGGATTTGTAGTCTTTTTAGTTAAAATAAATAAAAGGATTAATGAAAAAATACTTAGAATTAATTAAATGAAGAGGTACATTGTTTTATAATGAAAATACACATGGATTCAATATATACCTGTTGGAAGATTATATAAATAAAAAAAATTGGTGAAAAGAAAGTGTCTTAGTTGATATATATATATATATTGAATGAAAGTTCATTCTATCAGGTTGGTGCCTATTTACAAGCTGAGTCTTTCTATGAGGGTTGGATTCCTCACATCTCAGTTGGATGTGAGATAAACAAGGCGGGTCTTGTTATGAGGGTCGGATTCCTCATTTCTTAGTTGGATATGAGAACTAAAAGTTGGGTCTTGTATCAGAGAGTTGGATCTCTCATATTCAGTCGAAGTTGAATATATTAAAGGATTGATTTTATTTTTATTCATTCAAGTTAAATAAATAAAAGAAATATATTTTATCTACTTCATACAGTTTGTGTTATACATGTTTATGAATAATTAATCGAGCTACATATATCTTATTCAGTTATTTCAGTTAATCTATGAAAGTGTGAAAAGCAATCAAAATTTCCAGACACTGATTCAGCCCCCCCTCTTGGTGTCATTGTGTGTTTCAACAATCTATCCTAGGAAAAGGATACTTGTTATTCATAGTTACCTTGTTTAACTTCCTAAAGTCTATGGACAGTCTCAATGTTCAATCCTTTTTCTTCACAAATAATACTGGGGCACCCCAAGGTGATACACTTGGGCGTATGTACCCCTTTTTTAGAAGTTCTTCCACTTGCATTTGAAATTCCTTTAGCTCTGGTGTACTCATTCTGTAAGGAGTATTAGATATTGGAGCTTCTCCCAACACTAGATTGATGGAGAAGTTAATATCTCTCTTGGGTGGCAATCCTTATATTTCCTTGAATACATCTTCAAACTCTTTTAGGACTGCATAATCTTCAATATTTGGTACCTTATCTTTAGGTGTCTCTTCCTAATGTGATGCAAATATTTGACACCCTTTCCTATAACTCTTCTTCAGTTGTAAGGTTGAAATTTATCTGAGGGTTACTGCCCTAGGAATTCCTTATACTATCCTTAAATTCCATTTCTCATACAAGCAAGTAAGTGATTTATTATAATAGTCTAGGACAAAATGATGTTGGTCCAACCAATCCATACTAATTAGGTAGTCATAGGAACCTAAAGGTATGATGCTCAAATCTTCCTTGGTGCTCAATCCATTCATGTCCATTGGGCATGCCTTAACCATCTCTGTAATTTTCCTTTTAGCTCCTATGGCCAGCTGGACCAACCAAGATGCTGCAAGCTTTCTTCTTGGAAAATGAAATATTTCCACTATCATAGGATCTAGATAACTGTGACTATCTCCTGAATCAATTAGGATATCAATGGGTTGGTTTTTAATCTTACCTTTCACTTCAACCATATGTGACTAAAACTTAGCTTGCTTGTTATCCAAGGCTGCGTATATCCTAGGTACATTTTTTCCCATGTCCCCTGTTGTATCCACTTACTATACATTGTGAACAATGCTCACTTTTTCACCTATGTGATGGAAATCTTGATACATATGATCTCCCTTACAACCCCAACATTGCATAGGTAGATGCCTTGGTGTTTGCCCCAATGTTTTGGGCATTCTGGTTTCTTTAGAAGCTATTTGTCCCTAAGTATTATTTCTGAGGAATGGTGGCTTAGATCCCTTCTTCCTCTGTTCCATCTTCCTTTTATTTTTTTCTTCCCAAGATTTTTGGTAAGTTTCTCTTCCTTTAAACTGACCATAAAGGAATTTATCCCTTCTTAAAGTTTCCTCTAGTGTCTTGGGATCATCATACTATATCTTATCACTGATAAACGATGGCATCCCACTCAAATACCTACGAATCTTAAGTTTCTCATCCCTGATTAAAGAAACGTACTTCAACAACTCTAAAAACATCCTTTCATATTCATCTATGGTCATATTCCCAAGTTTGAGTTCAAAGAAATCTTTCATTTTATTATCATAGTATTTCTTAGTCAAGTATTTCCTTTGGAAATACCTCTTGAATTCCCTCCAAGTGACATTATTCTCATCAATGTGTTGTTCCTGCACAAATTGATCCCACCACATTGATACTCTTCCCTTGAGATGATAAATGGAAATTCTTCCTTTTTATTGTGAAGAGTAGTTGTGCAATTGGAAATAATTCCTCATGCCTAGAAGCCATGTCTTTGCATCCTCGTCCTTCTTGTGCTCACCATCAAATGTAGGAGGATTTATTTTGTTCATTTACCCTTGTAGCTCATCCACCCCAGTCCTTTTTTTATGCTTTCTAACATGGGATGGACTTAAAATTGTGTGTGCTCTCTTATTTGAATGCCTTGGAGAATGATGGTGATGCCTGCCAACACTTCTTGTTCTTCCCCTCTCATTGTGAGATCTGTGACTACCTGGTCTGCTTGACTCAATCTCCTTACCCATCTTTTTCTCTATTCTATCCAATATTTTCATTAACTTGATGTTGAAGTATTTTTGCTACTCCTTGGCTTTCATAAGCCTCTCATTATCAACTTTATAACTCTGGACATCCTTTTTCATACTTTTAATAGTCTCTACCAAATTCATGTTATCTCCCTTACCTTCTCCATGTCCATTTGAATTCGTACTTTCATTACCCATATTAACATACATCCCTCTGATCTCATCTTCATGGATGGAAGCTCCTATGCATCTTCCATGATTTTGAACTTTGTGGTGATCNATGAATTATGAAATAGAATTTCATGTTTTGGGGAAAGGATGAATTCCCTTTGAACTAAGCTTGAGTTTCTAAATAAATTCTTTTATGTTTTCTCATGATAACTACATGTGGGTGATGCAGATGAGATGATGTTGATAAAAGTTAGAATGTTGACTACAAAGAGTATCTCGGGGAACATGCCAATTGGAGACCTCTGAGGGTAGTTGGAACTCCTCGAGCCATGATGCTCTAAGACTTCCAGCCCAGCCTGTTGCTAAAGCCCAATGAAGGGGAGGTGTAACAACCGATGGACTGTGTGATCAGTGAAGGTGCACACTCCTGGGGTGGGACAGGAATGTGGGGAAGAGAGACCGTTGGTTGGAATGCTACTGGGGTTTGGTACCTTGGCCTAGACCATTTTGATATGGAAGTCTTCTCAATCAAAAGATAAGTATCAATTATCTATTCATTGTATGCTATGTATCTCGTAATTCATATACAGGTTATAATGTTATTAGAATTGCCTGTATATATATTGCATGTATGTTCTAATGTTTCTTCCAAATGAATAGGTGTACGAGCAGAGTGTTTACGTCTGTGGAGTCATAGCACTGTTGAGAGTTTATCAATGGATGGAAAATCATGGATCTACAACCATTCGATGCTTTCAATGAGGTTTAATTGAAGCATGTAACAAGGAACAATAAGATGAATGCTTTCCTGAAACAACTCCAGGGTATAGAGCAATTGAGTTTAAACTGCAGTATGGATACCAGAATTGGTGCTTGAAAGTAATGTTGGATAATGGGCTTCCAATAGCTAAAGCTTGAAGCTTAAATTTGAAGAATGTTTTAAGTATATATGTGTAAGTAAGTTGCACTGAGGACAGTGCAAAAATAAGGGGAGGGGATTGTAATATCCCCTGGTAGAGCCCCAATTGTAATTAAGAATTGTAAATATGTTTGTTAGGATGGTGAGCCAAGTTATAATAAGCTAGGAGGCTTATGTGATGCTAAGTCCAGTATCTTATTTTGTATACGTAATTATGAAAATCATTAATAAAATATAAACATCGTTGCGTGTAGATCGACCATGAAGAGAGAGTGATGGGGACTAAGCTTCCACAAGGTTGGGAAAGGGAGGGGGATAAGTATGTGGGCCTAGGGGCTAAGCTAGGGGGATTACCTCTAGAGGAATAATATTTTATTGTTATTCCTAAAGACTAAGGTGAACATTATATGTTTTGTTATCCTAAGTTCCTGGGAAGTGGGACATAAGATAAATGGAGCGCATGCATCTCCAGGAAGACAAGTGTCGACTTGGGTGCATGCAGCTAAAGATGAAGCGTCAACTCGTGTTGGGGGGTTCGCTTTTCCATTCAGGATGATTCACCTGAGTTCCCTGGAAGTACTCTATCTGAATCATCCTTGCCTCTGTGTTTCCTGACCTTAGCATACCTCACGCATCTCTGAAACCAGAAATGGGAAAGTCATCCTATGTTTTTTCATGTGAAGCCCGACGCAATTGTAGTTGTTTGAGCTGTGTTGTGACTTAGCGTTAGGCTTTTGTCTTGTTGGGTGTCCATACCCATTTTTCCTTGTTGTTGTTGTTGTTGTTGTTGCTATTGCTATTGCATGTTGTTGTTGCTGTCAACCATGCTCGGCCTATGAGTAGCTCTCCCAGGTGAGAGAGTCTATTGGGAAGTGAGTTCTCCTGGAAGGGAGTCTTGTAGCAGCTACAATAATCTGAGACTTCTAGTCCAACCTATTGATGAAGCCCAAGGTAAGGGAGGGGTACTAGTCGATGGACTTGTATTAGTGAAGGTGTATCCTCCTGGGGTGGAGCAGGCGTGTGGGGAATGAGGGTCTGTGGGTTGTGGGTGTAAGTGGCTCCTGGGATAAAAAAATCCTTCCTGTTGCTTTGTGCAACTTCCTTGTTGTCCTTGCAAAGCCTAGAATTCCCTTGCCCAGTGGATTTTAGTCCCAACTCGTGGGTGACCTACTACTGAGAGTGATGAGAAGCATGGTCTAAGGCTGGGAGGTTCGTGGAATTTTTGCATGTAGTTAGTGGATTACTCCAGCTAAAATATAAGTATCATTGTTGTGCTACATTATGTATTTTATGCATGTGTTAGGATGCTTGTATGTTTTCATGTATTTCGTTGCATGTATGAATTGTTGTTAATTCTATTTAAGTCTGTATGATGGTAGTAATTCTGAGTTAACTGTTTTATTTCGATTAAAATGCATGTATATTATATAAGCTATAAATTCTGCATGGTAGAATTACCCGGTGTTTGGAGGGTCGGGGATGTTACAAAGGAACTCATTGGATTAGGTTTAAAATAATTGATCACTACAAAAAATTGGTATCAATAAGACTACCTATTTGAACACAAAATCCCAAGAGATTGAGATAATAGTTGGCACATTCACAAGGGGAGAAAAATAGTAAAATTTTAACTCTTTTTCATTTATGTCAAAGGGGGAGAAAAATAGTAAAACAAATTTAGTATCAGTAGTTGGTATAAGTAAAAGTTCAATCCTCCAACTTGAAAATGAGATAAGTGATAGGGGGAGAAAAAGTATTTGTTTTACAGATATGTTTCCCTCAATGCCAAAGGGGGAGGTTGTTGGCATTATTGATTGTGTGTTGTCATTGATGGAAACATGAGTCAAACATGTACAATAATCATAGGAAAGGGAAGATCACCTTGGGGTAGAAGCAATTTATGATCATTGTTGATCACGATAAGATAAACAATGATCCTATGTTTTGAAATCTCAGGAGAGATAATGGGGATATTCTACAAAGAATACACACACAAAATCAGAGCATGAAATGTTAAGGTCTTTGGAAAGGATGAAGGAAATATCAGAAGGGAGAGCGTATTGTAGAAATTCTATCAGGATTGAAATCCCCACAGTAAAATCCAAAATAATCAAGGAAGAATCATGTCCGTGTATATAGTTCTAGGGGAAATCATGGGCCATTAGATCATGCAGAAGCCAAAGACTACACAAAATAATCCCTTCTGAAGGATCATGAAAATCCAATCGTCCATTCAAATTTCAGGAGTAATCGCAACCATCAGATTAGTAAGAACCATCGATCGAAGCCAAGTGGAAGGATAACGTAAGTTTCGAGACACTGAAACTTCGCCACTTCAGCGAACATTGGAGATAAGGCAAAGGAACGAACTCACAAAGTCACAAAATCCCGCCAACCGTTAGATATTCAAGGAGGGACTTCGGATGAATTCTCAACCATCCGATTGAGTTTAGTGGAAGGATAGGATAAGTCATAATATCATGGAGTGTCGGATTAAACGAACTCATGCAGACCGTTGATATAATATCTCCTCAGGAGCAATGCAAGTCATTGGATCAAGTGGTCAACTCTGTCATTAACCTACTCCGAGGATCAAAAGTTTAGAACAACCAAGAATACCCGAAGGTTGAAGCCCCAAATTCAAGAAATCCAAACAACCATCATGCAAGGGAAGGAATAAACAACCTAATGTTGACCACTCGGGGATTATGAGGAGTCCAAAACAACTAAAACTCTCGAAGCCATGAAGTATCGAAGACACAAAGTGAAAATCCATGATCCAAGAGGGAGACATGTAGCAGAAGACAAATATGACACGTGGCCCAATCAGCTGGTGACAAGTGTCAAGGTCTAGTTGATACATTAGGTATATGAAATTCATGAATTAGGGTGACATGTGGAAACCACTCAGCTAGTTCCACGTCAACAGTGACATCAACAAGCCATGTCACTCCGGGATTACTAACTTTGGGGATAATCAAGCTTCTTTTATCAGCTAATCGTCGAAGGCCAAAATCGTGAAGTAACGCTAACCATTGATCTACGTCGAGAGAATTCTCAATTGTTGATCAAGCATGGTGGAAGAATAGAGTAAGCATGAGGATTTAAACGACAATAAGCGGTCACCGTTGTTTTATGACTTATTCGGTAGGTAAAAATCCAGAGGAATTGAACTACTTCAGAGTTCTAGTAACCCATAGTCCCAGAGTCACCAATCGTCGAAGTACTAGAGTGAGCGAGGATCATCCATCTCAAATGAATATTAAGTCGGAGTCGTCGATCATCTAAAAACCAAAATTAGTCAATGTTCAATGTGAAATGGGGTAGTATAGATCTGAACATATATCATAAGGTAAGATAGGTAATGAAGGTTGAGAAGCGCTAATTAAGTTGTGTAGACGTTAAGAAATAAGGAGACAACACATTTTTTATCAAGACCATTGGATGAGACTAGGGAACATATCAATGGTGGAACAAAAGTTCGGCACTCCAGGGATAGTTGGAATTAAGAAAGAGGCATAAATATCCCGAAGTCCTGAATCTCTGAAATCCTGGAATAAATGAAAGTTGTCCATCTCAATGACTAATTAAGTCAAAACCATAGATCGTCAAGGATTGAAAAATATCTGGAGCCAACAAAGTTGTGCAAGGATTAGACCAGACCGTCGATCTAAGAACTTCTGGAGATATGATAGCCATTAGATTATCCAACATGATATGTAACCACTTCGGAAGGTAACACTCTGTAAGATATATTCTCGGCAATAAAAAGAGTTTGGGAAAGGATAAAATCTCTGAAGGGTCGAATCCCGGAGGACAAGGTTATGTTGTTGGTCATGTGAGTGCTCAAGGTATCAAACATGCAACACTAGCACTTAGGGAAGTACTTAGTCGATAATCTCGTGGTTTAGAGCTCGCGGTCACATGAATTTTGGATTGAAGGGAGCACCTATTGATTAAGACTTGAATTCATAAAAATTTGAGATTTGTAAACTAATGAACTAATACACAATCATGATTAAGAAAATTTAAATCATATGGTATTGACGTACCACCGTTCGTATGATAAGGTAGAGTTCTAGTGTAAAAGAATACGGAAAGAGAAGAGGTGCTAAGGTTAATAAAAGTTGTGGTCTTAAGCCCACATTCATTTGGACAGAAATGGTTTGAAGGAAGCGCCTATCTACAGAAATTAATAAATCTATAACATGAAACTAAACATAAAAGAATAAATGCAAATTAAGACTACAAAGGATTTGAAGTTTCTTTAGTTAAAATAAATAAAAGGATTAATGAAAAAATACTTAGAATTAATTAAATGAAGAGGTGCATTGTTTTATAATGAAAATACACATGGATTCAATATATACCTATTGGAAGATTATATAAATAAAAAACATTGGTGAAAAGAAAGTGTCTTAGTTGATATATATATATATATATATA
>JZKD02S1058310.1:41995-52110 GCA_000966675.3 Picea glauca
TTCTCTTCATGTCTCATTACATTGTTTGAACCCCTTTATATAGTTCTACCATCACCTAAGAACATTCTAGAGGAGGAATCTTCTAGAAGTAGAACCTTCTAAGAAGTCCTCTTACGTTTATTATATCTAACTACCATAGTGGGCATTATTTAATAATATAGTGGACCGAGTCCACCTTACATTGAATGACCTCCACTATTATCACTATGGGCCCTCTGGGCCCCCCCACTACCTCTCTAGCTACCTTACAATGATGCATAGATGAATACAGATCGATGTGGTTTCTTTGATATATGATGCATAGTTGGTTTGATGTAAAGATGACTCATTATTTTCTTATCATGTTTGATGAGAACTACAAATGGATGAACTCCAAAGTGGTCCCTTATGATGAAATCCCTAGCGGGAAGACACTTTACGGTTGAGTTATCCTAAAAGTATGGTTGGAAAACCCATGCTTGTTTGTGGAATAATAGGATGAAGATCAATGAATTTGTTACTGAAACTATCATAGATGGATAGTGCTTATCATGCCATTTTCGGTGGTATGTGGAATGCCACATCACTCCTCATGGTTTGAGAGTTATGGCCCTACGAAGATGAAGGACCCTCATATGTAGGGTTGAATCCCCAAAAGGTCAAAAATGTCAAAGAGCTTGCAGAGAAGAAATTATTATTTAAATGGTGACAAGTCAAGGAGGATTATTTAAATAATAAAGTGGGGTGAAAAAGTCGAGGAATATTTAAATGATAAATAAATGGAGAAATTTCTAATTATGGAAAGTGGTTAACCCTAAAAATGAGGAAATGGGTTAAGAGCCCTAGAAATAGGTTAAGTGACCTAGAAGTGGGTTAAGTGACCTATAAGATATTTCTAAGGAAGCTACTTGGAGAGTATAAATAAGAGGCAAGGGTCTCTTGTGAAAATAATCTCTTTCATATCTCTTGTGTATCTCTTGAGCATATATTGAAGATCTATTCCAAGAGAGAGATGATCTGAAGGATCTCATGGACGCATCAAAGTTTCAGCAAGTCTAAGATAATGACAACAAAAGTATCGGAAGTTCATAAACCCTAGTTTATGAGGTGTACATGGACTGTAATGAGCCAGGGCGCGTACATACATGGGCTGAACGAGGACAGGGCACGTATAGTGGATGAAGTCATGAAGACTTGTGGTTGAGCTGATGACAGGCTCTTGAAGACTGAAGCAGGTTCTAGATTTGCATTCTATGGGTTCAGATCTGCCATAGAAATTTTGGTATGGTTACATTGTTGTCTTGATTGATACTCTTTCTTATTGTGTGGTGAATTCTTAAGGAATTCTTTCTATGGTTGTTGTGATGTGGTTTATTTTGGTTGATAGAGTGAGAAACACTCTTATGATTCAATACTGATATGATTTCCATAATCTGTTGATTGCTTATACATGATTGAGTAGAACTCATATTGTATTGTTGAGGAGCATGAGTAAGTTGTTGGAGATCTTGGATGTGTTGTGATTGGTTATGGTCAGATTAGGCAATGAAAGGAAAAAAATAATGTGATTGAAAGTTGTAGAGGATCTGAGTTCATCTTGAAGAGAAAACCCTAATTTCTCAGAAGTGATACGTAGGTTGTAGTACAGATTGGTCGCGTACATACGATAGTTGTACTACTGGTAGGACACATACATACGCGTGTTGCACTATCGACAGGTCGCATACCTATTGACAGATTGATATCTATTGAGGATTCTTGCCTCATCTCAGTTGGTGCTGAGGGTATAAGCTGAGTCTTGCATTATAGAGCTGGTGCTCTTGAAAAGTTGTACTCTATTCAGTTTTTGTTGATAACCGAAGGATTGTAGTCTGTAATAAAAAGAAAAGTGTACATACATCTTGTGTTCTTTGTGTTCCTTGTGGTGATGATTTATTGATGATATGTTGTTGATGTATGTTAACATTTAAATGGTTATAAATGACATCAATAAGTAATGAGTTAATGGTGACTTCTAACTAAGGAGTTTTTGTGAAAGGGAAGTTTTTGGGAAAAAGAGTCCTAGACTGTTCACCCCACCTCTCAGTGTAGTCGGTGTGTCCAACAACTTTTTATGTTTTATTTTTCTTTTATGCAATTTCATGATTTCCTAATTAGGTTCATTTCATTCTTTCATGGTTAGATTCATTTCATTCAGTTTCATGCTTTCTTAATTACATTTATTTCATGCAATTTCTTGCTTTCCTAATTAGATTCAATTTCAGTTGTGTCTTTCCTTTTCAAGCATTAGATTAAGCTAATTTCACTTTAATCCTATATTTCCTTCACTTGCACCTCTAAGATTACGAACTCCTCGGGTTGACAATTAAATAGTTGGGTAATTAATTAATTGATAATATTTAACACCAACACCCCCAATAATCCTTTTCTCAATGTTATAATTCTAATTGATATTGTGGTGAATATCAATTCCAAGTTATTTGTATGAATTCACTTCCTCCAAGTTGTTGTTTTCATATATGAAGGCACCATAAGGGATCTTATTTGATTTAATAATCATGAACTTAGTCTTATCGATATTAATAGTCATACCCATACTGAAGCAAAAATCCTTGAGGATTCTTAGTTATTTTTGTTAGAAAGTAATGGATGTGCTCATTTAACCATAGACAATATAATAATATTGTCACCCAACCATAGGCCAAAACCACCCTCAAGCACCTTAACCTTGATGGAGAATGATTCCGAAAGAAAACCAATAGCAAACCAAGGCTAATGCACTAAGAAAATATAACCAAGACTGATCAGAAAGTCCAACTATAACCAACAGAAAGTCTGAGCCTAAACCAGGAATACAAATTGTGGCAGTTGTTGGCTATTGTCACTCCCCAGACTTGCGCACTTTCCCAGTTTCTGTAATGCGCACCTCTTCCTAGCTGAAATTATGAGCTGTGTGTTCAAGATGAGGTCTGACTACTTTTATTTATACTGTTTCCTGAGTTGTTTGGGCCAACTTCTCATTCTAGAGGCTAAATACTTAATATTAATTATTTCCTTGAGTTGACTTGTCTTCTAGGGTTAATTTTAATGCTTTAGGGTTTCTTCTTACTACCTATAATATTCTATTCTCATTAGGGTTACATGTGGAGGTAAATACCTTCCACAACTACCATAATATCAACACTCCCACCTAGCTAGGGAGGTATTGAAGGAAATGGTCTTGAGCACAAACATACCATTCAACCAGTAGCATCATCATAGTTGTGCATACACTATCTAGGTGGATATCAGTGGCCACCCACCTTTTCTAGCTGGCTCAAAATAACTTTCTAGCAATTTTGATAATTTACTATTTTTAGCAGTTTTTCGGGTCCTGAACTTCCGGACCCATTTTGAGGCCCTAAACGACGTTTCTTCGGGTATGAAATTTTGTGCAACTGTTGTATTCCTTGGATATATATTTCCAATGGGCTATCATACACCTAAAATGGATATCGTATGCAAACGTTACGATACTGAGAAGTTGATGTACTAACTTACCCAAACGGGGCCCACATGACTTTTGGTGCTTCATCTTCTAGGGTTAGGTTTTTGGATGTTTGGGTTTTTGAAACTCCTGTTTATTGTAAAAATTCTATTGTAAAAATTCCTTGAGAGCCTCATTGTAATCATATTCTTGCAAATGAGCACAGTTGTCACATCTCTTCTTAGAGATAATCCGTCACCATTCCAGCAAGCTTGTTTTCCACTGCATTTTACAGTTTCAACTTATTGCCTTATTGAATAGAAAACCAGTTTTACTGTATCTCTATTATTCTGTATTAAGAATCTGGCAATAATCTGTAGTCATTTCCTTATGCTCATAAAATATGGTTCAGTGGTATCAAAGCGGTCTACTCCTTTCCGTCTTAATGCATGTCTCCAATGAGGTCGGAATACAAAGATTTGGGTCTCGATCTTGTTTCTCTTGAGGACAAAAGCTCTCGCACACCCAAGAAACCTCTCATGGAAGGAGAAAAGAAAGATGATGGGACATGAGATCCTTTCAAGCTATTGATTGGGGAATCCCTCACACAACAGAGGAATGAGATGATGGATAATTTCGCGCAAATCCTTCGACAACTACCAATAGACAACGCATCTTCTTTGAGCGAAGGCACCGCCCCCTTCAATGTACAAATAAACTTTGATATTCCTATATTTGAAGGTCAAATAGACGTATATGTTGTAGACAAGTGGTTGAATATACTAGAAGGGTATTTCTCTATCGATAACTTTTTGAATAGAGAAAAGATTACTTTTGTGCTCCTCAAAGTTGTTCCCCATGTCAAAGATTGGTAGGAAACGTTCTGTGAGAAAATGGAAATGTTAATGTTTATGCCATTATTATATATCTTTTCATTTCAATAGATAAGATCATAATAAGAACAAGATCACTGAGAAATACACATTCACAAGAGACACAACATTTATCCTGGGAAGCCCTCTAGGGGAAGAAAACCCAACAAAAACTTTCTTATCATAAATAGCTTATACAATGTTCAAGAGATAACTCAAACCAATACAGAAAGTCCTCCCCAAGAGATGTGCCACTCTTCTCCCTCTCTCCAACTGGTAATTGCAGCTTGCCTCATAAGAGAATTAGAAAGTGAGTTGTGTGTTTGAAGTGAGGCGCTAGCCTCTTATTTATACAAGACTGGCACATGTGAAAGGTCACAACTGGCAAGGCCGACCTCTCACTCTAGATGGGTAAACCCACCTTTAATTAATTCTGGGTCTTCCATAATAACTACTAGGGCCGACTTCTTATTCTTCCCTTTGTAATTGTCTGATGACCAAACCGCAAAAGGGGATTTGGTCCTTATACAATTACTGACATGATTAATACACAATGGGGATTAATACAATAACAATAATAATAATGACATGATTAATCCGCAATGGGGATTTAATCCAATAATAATAAGAATGCTCTTCACAATTACATTATTTCAACACTCCCCCTTAACAAGAAGGGTATTCTTCATCAGCATCAGGCGAGAGAGGTCTGCATCATCAATGGCATCTGAAGGAAAGTATCATCAATATCATCTTGAAACATTGGCTAGCACATTTACGAGTCATCGGAAGTTTTCTTCATCAGCAACATCATCATTCTCAAAAGAATGATATCATCATCTGCCTCAAATATGTATCAGTAAAAATGATACCTCATCACAGCACTAGGCTGGCACATCACAATACTACACTAGCTCAGTGTCACAGCGGTTAAGCTGGTAGCTCAGTGTCAGTCACATCTTGCTTTACGTCTAACAACTAGGTCTGAAGAAAGTAATATCATCATCTCGCTTTATGTCTAACAACTAGGTCAGAAGTGAGGAATCACAACGTCATGATTTACGTCTAACAACGAGGTCAAAAGCATGACTCATCTTGATTTACGTCTAACAACGAGGTCAGAAGAAAGGAACACATCAACATCTCACTTTACGTCTAACAACGAGGTCAGAAGAGAGGAATCATCTTCCTTTACATCTAACAACTAGGTAAGAAGCAAGGAATCAGTGGTGTCATGCCTTACATCTAACAACTAGGTCAGAAACATGACTCATCTTGCTTTACATATAACAACGAGGTTAGAAGCAAGGATCACACAACATCATGCTTTATGTCTAACAGCGAGGTCAGAATCATGACTCATCTTGATTTACGTATAACAGCGAGGTCAGAAGTAAGGATCACACAGCGTCATGCTTTACGTCTAACAGCAAGGTCAGAAGCATGACTCATCTTGCTTTATGTCTAACAGCGAGGTCAGAAGCAAGGATCACATGGTGTCATGCTTTACATCTAACAGTGAGGTCAGAAGCATGACTCATATTGCTTTACATCTAACAGCGAGGTCAAAAGAAAGGATCACACGACGTCATTCTTTATGTCTAACAATGAGGTCAAAAGCATGACTCATCTTGCTTTACGTCTAATACTGAGTTCAGAAGTAAGGAATACATCTACTCCCCCTTTCAGAGAGGGTCCTTTTGGACAATACCAAGCTTATCTCAAAATTTTTCAAACTTTACACGAGATAGAAGCTTAGTCAACACATCAGCAACCTATTCATCCGTGCTAATGTACTGGAGCTTCAAGGCTCCTCTTTGTACCATGTCATAGATGAAATGATAGTGGATCTCTATGTGCTTCGACCTATCGTGGAACACGGAATTATCTGTCATTTTAATGCAACTTTGATTGTCACATAGAATCGCAGTTGCTCTCATCTCTAAATCAAATAGGCCTGTCAGCAACTTTCGAAGCCATATAGCTTTACAGCTAGCAGAACATGTGGCAATGTACTCTGCTTCCACTATGCTGAGAACAATAATGGATTACTTCCTACTCTGCCATAAGATCATAGCTGATCCCAAACTGAAACAACATCCGGAAGTGCTTTTTCTATCAGCGATGCTTCCTGCCCAATCTGCATCAGTATATCCACTCAGTGTGAAGTCATGATCTTCATCATAGCTAAGACCATAATCCATTGTACCTTTAAGGTACCTCATCACATGTTTTGCAGCCACTAGGTGAACACGTCTAGGCACTACCAGAAACTTACTCAAGGTGTTCACTGCAAAACAAATGTCTGCTCTAGTGTTTGTCAGGTACATCAGCGATCCAATAATCTGTCTGTACAGAGTGGCATCTATCAAGTCTGACGAAGTATCGGCCAGCAACTTCAGCTTTGCTTCCATGGGAGTATTCATGGACTTGCATTCTAGCATGTCTAATCTCTTTAAGATTTTGACTGTGTACTTCCCCTAGTTAAGGAAGATTCTTTCCGGACTCTACCATACCTCAAGAACTAAGAAGTAATGCATTAGGCCAAGGTCTTTCATTTCAAATTCTACGGCAAGTCTCTGTTTACATTCAGTGATGGGATTTTCTTCACCAGTTAAGAATAAGTCGACCACATATAGTAATAGTATTACTGGTTCATTATCCATGATCTTGAAGTAGAGATTTGAATCTTATTTACTCTTGGTAAAGCCTAAGCTCGTCAAGAAACTGTCTATATAGCCATACCAAGCTCTGGGATCTTGCTTCAATCCGTATAAGGCTTTCTTCAATCGGCAGACATGAGACTTCTTGTCTTCAACCTCAAATCCTTGGGGTTGATCTATATACACTTTCTCTTCGATAATACCATTCAGGAAATCGATCTTCACATCCATCTGGTGCAGCTTCCACTTCATCTTGGAAGCAAGAGCTATAATGGTTCTGATCAAAGTGTATCTGGCCATAGGAGCGAATGTCTCTTCATAGTCAATACCTTCCTTTTGGGAAAAGCCACGAGTGACAAATATTGCTTTATATTTCTCAATACTTCCATCAGCAGCATGTTTTATTTTGAAGAGCCATTTTGATGATACCACATCCTTACTTTTTGGTCTAGGCACTATTTCCCATACATCATTCTTTATTATGGATTGGTATTCCTCTGTCATGGCATCTGCCCATTCCTTCTTCTAGATGGCCTCTTCAAAGCATGTGGGCTCTTCATCAAGTAGATTGCACATCAAATCCGTGTAACTAGAGAATGGCTTTGGTCTCTTCATCTATCTCGTGGTTCCTTCTGGAACACCATACTTCTCTCCATCTTGAATAATCTCTCTTGCCAAAGCATGCTTTCTTTTATGGGAGAAGGTCATTTGAGGAGGTTCTTGAACTTCTGTTATATCATGATCTTCAGGAGTATCCTCATCAGGGGAAGCTATGACTTCCCTTACAGGTTCTGCAGCTCTAGGAACTTCCCTCATGGATTTTCTAGTCCTGGGATTTACAGGTTCCTCTTCATATACTTCTTCAAGCTGGCATCTTCTCGATTCTTTAAGTGTTGCTTCTTCATCAAAGGTCATGTCCCTACTGATATCAATATGGTGGTGACCAGGTATGTAGATTTTGAAGGCCTTGGAGACCTCACAGTATCCCACAAATATTCCCTTTTTTCTGGAGGGTTCCAACTTGTTTCTTTTCTCTTTCGGTATATGAATAAACACTAGACAACCAAATATTTTTGAGATGGCTTACCTATAGCTTCTTTCTGGCGATTATCTCTTCTGGTGTCTTGAGCCCAAGTGCACTATGGGGCAATCAGTTCTGCACATAAACAACTGCCATTGTTGCTTCTACCCATAACCACATAGTAAGATCTTGATCATGGATCATAGTATTCACAGCTTCCAATATGGTTCTGTTCTTCTGTTCAACTACACTATTTTTTTGGGGATCTTGATCCCAACATCTTTGCATATATTTCAAAAACTCTTTTTAGGTATATTTTCCTCCATTATTTGACCTAAGTATCTTAATCTTCCTTACAGAAGGGTTTTCTATCAAGGCTTTGAATTCCTTGATCTTACTGAACACTTCAAATATATCCATGTCTTTTACAAGAATAATCATTAATGAATGATACATAGTATACATACCCATTAATGGAGGATGATGGCATTGGGCCACATACATCTGAATGAATGAGTTCTATGAATCCTTCTGTATTGGTGTCCCTCTTCGGAAACAGGTTCTTGATGTTCTTCCCTTGTGCACATCCATTGCATACGCCTTAATGGTCACCTTTGAGTTCTGGTAAACCTATGACCGCTTTGCATATGTATGGTAGCACCTTGTAGTTGAAGTGAGCTAATCTTCGATGCCAAGATTATTCAATGTCGTGGATCATGGCAGCTTCTGATTGACCCTATAGCTTATGCAAGTCACCTTCTTCTTTTCCATTGATGATTGCTTCATTTATTATCTCTCCTTTAGCACATTGCCTTCTGCAACCTTCGCTATAGCTTCCTCATGTGATCTGGAGCAAGGTCAACAAAACAACAAGAAAGAATAATATCCTTCTGATAATATAAAGCAATAACATGAACAATCATCACAATAGATCCTTTAGATCTATTACTTATAATTTAGCAAAGATTAAAGGTAAGGAATACAATATGAAATGAGGTCAACACTCTCATGGTGTTGTGACCAAGCATTCTTCCATGGCAATCTGGAACTAACACACGAGGTTTCTCCTTTGAATCTTGATTAATCAAACTTGGAGCCTTGTCCTCAAGAATGAGTGCTTTCTTTTCTTCCAGGTCTCCTTCACTCGAGTGATGATTGTTTTCTTCAACCTGTCTTTTGTACTAAGACAATACGCTAACTTGATAGAAGGTTAGGTTAGAGAATAAGCTCTATGATCTTCTTTTAATCCTTCTAATAATTTGATCATAGCTACAACATGAAACACTCATTAAGATAATTTCATAACAAATAGATGCATATTAGAATAATCACACCTGGGTTGCATCATTCCTTTGAATGTGTTGGATCTTGAGATCCTTATGGATCTATGGAAAAAGATCCCTTCTCTTGCAAATACTCTTTAGGGTTTAACCATTAAACATATGTGAGTACATACCTCGGATAGCATTTGTAGGTAGTGGCTCCATCTGGTAGCAACGATAGTCATTACCAAAAACTTCAAGAGTGATTGCAACTAGTTCTATGGCTGCAACTGCAACTGCAACTGGTTTTGAGACTGCAACTGCAACTGCAACTTAGGGTTTTATGAGGAAACCCTAATTTTTCAAACTTCAAATTTTGAAATTCTAATCTAGGGGATAGACGTGCTAGGTTGAGGCAAGTTAGCTGGTGCAGTCGGAATTTCAAAAATCCAACTTTTACCCCCTCAAACGTGATCTGTGGATTTCTAGACTGGTGCTTCTGGTTTTCTGGTACTTCTGGTACTCTGGTACTTCTGGTACTTCTGGTACACTGGTTTTCTGGTTTTCTGGTACTTTGTGAAACTAGGGTTTCACTTTCTGAGAGATCCATCCACTGAAAAGGTGCACTCTAAGTGCCAAAATGATCCTTGGGGGAGGGTACAACTTTCTAGGTGGTTAGGGAGATGAAAATATTCACTTTTATAAAACCCTAATTTTTGGGTAAGGTAACAGTGACATTTTTCCTCTTGCAAATTGTGCTTCCTTCAGGTTGGCTCTGATACCATGTTAATGTTTATTCCATTATTATAGTTCTTTTCATTTCAATAGATAAGAGCATAATAAGAACAAGAT
>JZKD02S1058310.1:52160-72433 GCA_000966675.3 Picea glauca
AGCCTCTTATTTATACAAGACTGGCACGTGTGAAAGGTCACAACTGGCAGGGTCGACCTCTCACTCTAGGTGGGTAAACCCACCTTTAATTAATTTTGGGTCTTCCATAATAACTATTGGGGCTGACTTCTTATTCTTCCCTTTATAATTGTCTGATGACCAATCCGCAAAAGGGGATTTGGTCCTTATACAATTACCGACATGATTAATCCACAATAGGGATTAATCCACAATGGGGATTAATCCAATAACAATAATAATAATAATGACATGATTAATCTGCAATGGGTATTTAATCCAATAATAATAAAAATGCTCTTTGTAGTTACATTATTTCAATAGGAAATAGAGGAACCCTCATTATTTTCAGTCATGACCACCTGGGAATCCTTTAGGGATGATATTAAGGAACAATACTACCCTGTTGGAAGTTATGATGACTTGTATACCAAATGGACCACACTGCGGCAAGAAAGAGACCAAGCAGTGCCAGATTTCAAAAATATCTTCCATACCTTGCACACCAAGTTGGGTATCAAAGATTTAGAGAGACATCTAATTCTCAAGTATCGCGGTGTTTTACATAGATACATCCAGACTGAAATGGAATTTCTAGACATCTGATCCTTGGGTGTAGCCTACCGATATGTCATCAAAATCGAGCAGAAGCTCAAACAAAATATGCGACAATTTGGGACGAGGAACCCCTCCCAACAAAAGCCAGGAAAGGGTGGCCCCAACCCACAGAACAAAGGACAGAGAAAATATGGATAGTATCAGGACAACCAGTCCAAGCTGCAAGAAAAGAAGGACACCGAAAAGACAAAGAAAGATATCAGGAAGTGGTGCAACTTCCATAAGATCCCTTAGCATAACACTGTTGATTGTCGCTCAAAGCAGATGCTGCTAGCCAAAGTGAAATCCTCTGAATCAGATGCGGGTTCTCACTCTGAGTCAGAACCAGAAAGGGGAATATGGATCATTGACGTGGAACCCAGTGCCACCATTTCTACCACAAAGCTCCAACATGGTGAACCAGATGAGCCAAAAGGAGAGAACCTCTTCCATTCATAGATGTGGGTAAAAGGCACCCCACTGTAACTCATCGTTGATAGCAGTATCCAGAAGAACCTCATCTCAATAGAGGTTGTCAATCGACTGGCCCTACCAACAACATTGCACCCACAACCCTACACCATTGGATGGCTCCGCCAAGGAAATGATATTCACATCAGCCAATAGTTTTGACTGTCGTACGACATCAAGCTCTTCAAAGATGAGGTATTATGTGATGTTTCTCCTCTCAAAGTTTGTGATGTTCTTTTGGGCCAACCTTATTTATGGAAATGTCATGTTGTATATGAGTCTAGGCTTCATAGTTTTATTATTACTTTGAACAGGAAATTGAATAGGATACCTGAGGCTATCCAACCTAATGTTATTTCCTTGATCTCTAATAAGAAATGCAGGAAGTTCATCTCTCATACGAGGAAGTTTGTCTACTTTGTGATCTGCTCTCAGAATGAGAGAAAAATCACAGCCACATCTAGGGTCTCTATGGCCGACCTCTCCACACAGAAGAAGCAAGTATATAAGGTCGTGGAAGAATACTCAGATATCTTCTCCTCACCTACCGGGGTACCTCTGCACTGCTAGGTCAAGCACCCCATCGATATGACCCCCGACACATCACTGCCCAATGGGCTAGTCTATCGTCACTCTCTATTAGAGAATGAGGAGATCAAGTGATAGATCCAAGAATTTCTCCACAAGGGGCACATCCGTCCTAGCTCATCACCTTGTGGGAGCCCAATTGTGCTGGTATAGAAGAAATATGGAACCTGGTGACTTTGCATTGATTATCAGGCTCTGAATAAAATCACAGTCATAAACTAGTACCCGATTCCCTGAATCGATGACCTCCTTGATCAGCTCATGGGGGCCAAATACTTCAATAAGATTGATCTGAAGTTTGGCTACCACCAGGTCCCGATAGAATAGACAGATGTATTGAAGACCACTTTCAAGTCAAAGGAAGGCCTTTTTGAATGGTTAGTCATGCCCTTTGGTCTAACAAACGCTCCAACCACTTTCATGAGGATGATGGATGATATCTTGCGACCATTCACCAATACTTTTGTAGTGGTGTATCTTGATGACATTCTCATTTACAACAAGACTTGGGCCTAACACTTGCAACATATTCAACAGGTTTTTCACACCCTACTACAGCACAAGCTATACGCCAAATTGGAAAAATTCTCCTTTGGCATGGACAGGGTCCATTACCTAGGCTACATCATTGATCAACATGGCATACATGTGGATCTAGACAAGATCCAAGTCATCCATGACTGGCCACCCCCAACCACACTCGCTGAGCTTTGGAGCTTCTTGGGCCTTGCCAATTTCTACTACAGGTTTGTGTTGGTATTCTCCCATATTGCATGGGCCCATAGCCAAGTAACATTAATGTAAGGTAGCTAGAGAGGTAGTGGTGGGGCCCAGAGGGCCCATAATGATAATAGTGGAGGCCATTCAATGTAAGGTGGACTAGGTCCACTACATTATTAAATGACTTCCACTAATAACACATAACTACATTCCCATTGGGTACCTCCCTAGGTATACTACATATTCCAACCATTGGGTCCCATAGATGTTGCACCTCCCCTTGCGGTCACCTCGACCGACTCCTCTCCTGCTCGAACTAAGGCTGACAAAGCCACTCGATTCATTGAGAGGATCCAACACATCCACCAACAGGTTCAGGATATCCTACAGAAGTCTAATGACAAGTACAAGAAGCACCATGATCAACATCGGGTTCCACATAAGTTTCAGGTGGGTGACAAAGTTTGGTTGCACTTGCAAAAAGAACGCCTTATAGGACCCTGTTAGAAGCTTCACCCACTCCATTATGGTTCATACACCATCACCAAGGCTATGGGGGGTAATTATTTTGTACTCAAGATTCCTCCTTTCCTTAACCTGCACCCAGTTTTCAACGTGGACCTCCTTCGGCCTTATTTCCCACCATTATTGGACACCTTAGACGTAGCAGAAAAGATGACACCAACAAATATCAACCTTGACTACATACAACAAGCATCTAGTGATTAGACTGTGGACACACAGATCAAGGGCACTCGACAACAAAGGATCCAGCTTTATTGAGTCATCAAAGCAGGGCAGCTCCTACACCAAGGCAAGTGGGTCACCCGGGGCCAAATTCAACAGAAATTTCCTCATCTTATGGGGGAACTCAACGCAATGGATACCATTGCTTCCTAAGGATGGAGGATTGATCCAGGTGGATATCGGTGGCCACCCACCTTTTCCATATGGCTCAAAAAAAACTTTCTAGCAATTTTGATAATTCACTATTTTTAGCAGTTTTTCAGGTCCTGAACTTCCAGAGCCGTTTTGAGGCCCTAAACGACAATTTTGGGGGTATGAAATTCTTTTCAACTCTTGTATTCCTCGGACAATTATTTCCAATGGGCTATCATATGCCTAAAACAAAGATCGTATGAAAATGTTACGACCCCGACAAGTTGATGTACTGACTTACCCAAACAGGGCCCATATGACTTTTGGCGCTTCATCTCCTAGGGTTAGGTTTTTTTATGTTTAGGGTTTTTGAAACTCCTCTTTATTGTAAAAAGGCCTTGAGAGCCTCATTGTAATCATCTTCTTGTGAATGATCACAACCGTCACATCTCTTCTCAGAGATAAACTTCCACCATTCCATCAAGATTGTTTTCCACTGCATTTTACAGTTTCATCTTATTTCCTTATTGAATAGAAAATCAGTTTTACTGTATCTCTGTTATTCTATGTTAAGAATCTGGTAATAATCTGTAGTCATTTTGTTCTTCTCATAAAATTTGTATCAATACTATCTCATGATTAGATTGTGAGCACCATCATCACTAGCAGTGTCTTCTGACAACATCAACTACATCATCTCTTGAAACCATACTACATCTGAGTAATCAGACATGATGTTGAATAAGTCACTCATTCCAAAGAGTGATACAAGAACCATTCTTTTAATCTGGGAATATGCCCTAGAAGAATAACTATTCCAACAGATATTGGACACCACGCCATGGGATACAAGGACTACTCTTCTAATCTAGACATACATCCTAAAGGAATGAATGTCTAGGACCATTTTCCGTCTAGAGAATGTATGTCCATCAGTACAATGACCATCCATCTAGGTGATAATCATTTTCAACACTACTGATATTCTACATGGAAATCAGAACAATTTCATTCAATAGAACACAACTGTGTCTATCCATAGTAGTACACAACTACAATCCAATGGTACACTACCACACCAAGTAGCACATAGCTAATTAATTAGTGACACATAGTCACAACCAGTGGAAAACATCCACCATAGTAGAATACATCTATTTTCCAGAGACATACAATCTCCATACCAATCATATCATCTGATATCAACCTGCATAGAAAAACAATGTCATGATATAAACTTAATCATATGAGCCATTCTTCCACTCACATATGTGATATCTGGAAGAGAATATGACCTCAGAAGGTAAAACATCAACCATGAGCTACTGGACTATTCTTCTCAATCATAGAAGAATAAATATCCTGATTTATGAGCCTTTTCCATTCACCTATCTGGGCCATTCCTGCGACACTAAACAAAGTGAAACCTAGAGAGAATGAGTCTACCCTAGGGAATTCCTATCCCTAATTGTTGAACCTAGACCATTCACCTAATTGGGCCATTCTTCTGACATTAAACAAAGTGCAACCTGGAGAGAATGAGTTTTTCCTAGGGAATGACTGTCCAGACCATTTCCTAAGGAGATGACTGTCTTGCACCATCCTCCAAAATGGACCATTCTTTGAAACTTATCATAGTTGTGAACTTCAAAAGAATGACTTCCTAATGACATAGACCATTCTTATTGATCACTACTAAGAGTGTTTTTCAAGAAGAAATATTTTCCTAGAACATTCCCCCACACTGGCCATAAGGGGAATCATTTTCTATGGTACATCAGAAATCTATTGAACCATTTTCATTACTAAAATGACCATTCAATTTGGACCATTTTCCAAACTGGAAAATGCTTTTCTGTCAGAAATCTCAAACCACTTTCCGAACTAGAAATGAACTACTCATCCTAGACCATTTTACGAACTAAATAATAATTGTCCATAAATCAATAACACATCAGTGCTCCTTCCCAACCTGGGAATCATCTCTTCCCATTTTCAATAAGGAAGTCATCTCCACGAGCTCCATATTGTTTCTTGAGTATGTAAACTTTTTCATCTTAGATGGAGGATTTACCAAAATATTTTCTTATCTTCTCGTCTGTGGAGATATATTGGAGAACCACTTCTCTTTTCTTGACCTCATCACAGAGAATGTAATGTTAGATCTCAATGTACTTCGTTCTTTATGGAACACGGGTTTTCTATTGAGGCTTCATATAGCTCTGATCATTATAATATATCATGATTGAATTCAACACTTTGTTTTCTACTAGCTCATGTCATTGCGGCAAGGCTCAAATTGGAACATATCCAAGTGTCACTTCTTTTGTCATCATGAGAGTTTTTCATGGATTAAAAATCCATCATCCTAGACTTCTGAGTAACCATTCTAATACAATATCTCTTTTATAGAAATTTTTCACCATGCCTTTGTTGTGCATGAGAGGCTTTGCACCAAGTTGTTTGAATCCATACAAGATCTTCATCCATCTGCATACAAGAGTCTCTTTCTGGTATACCTCAAAACCTTGAGGTTTCTCTACATAATTACATTATTATATGTCACAAGCATGCCATTATTACATCAGAACAAGCATGCCATTATTACATCAGTGACTCCTTTGGGTATGACCTTCACTAATTAATTTTCATCAGCACAATTTCTAATAATCATAAGTAACGATTTGTCATTTTTGTGTGGACTATTTAACATACCTTATCAATTTTTTTTCGATTAATTTCTCCGAATTATCCTAAAAATTGTTCATAATTCATTAACCACCATAATTCGTTTATTTCCCCTATATATCTACATATACTTAAATGATAATTTTCCTTCATACCAGAATAAGGAGACTAAAACACATTGTTTTACTTGGCATTCTTACACTTCTTACGCCATCCCTCACTCTTAAGGAGTATATGAGCCTCCCTTGATAGAACCTATATTGGATTTTTTTTTTTTAAACATAAGTAAATTAATAAGCTTCTCCCACAAAGGATAGGGGGTCTCATCATGAGCCAAACTACCCTGATCATCAGATAATAACATAAGTGACATTCCCACTATGGCTACCACACCAGGGAAATGACCTTTGGCCTTTTTTTTCAAAGGACAAGAGGTCTCATCATGAGCCGAATTGTTCAATTAATTTATGATATAGTGGGTGGCATTATCGTTATATGGCTACCAAACCAGGATAGTGGTATTTTTGGGAACGGACGATTCAAACTATTTATTAAGGATACAGGCTCATCTATGGGTTAAAAGGAAACTCTGTCGAGGCTATGGATGCCTACTGGTAGTAGTGGCTCTCCCTATAATATCGAAGTTTATCTTTAATATGCCAAGTTCTTGTGTGTGTTCCTAGATTTCCTTTCCTAAAAGCCAAGGCTATCATTCTAGTTATATCTAATAACAAGGGACAGTTACAACATTATGATATGTGGAACATTTCTAAAATACGTGAACACATTTAAAAATTATTCTAAATATTTTTCCTTAAACGTTTTTTGAACATAGGTATGTCAATTTGAATTTCCCACACAAAGTGATGATTGCTCGTAATTACCGTTAAAGTGCTTTTGAAACTTATTAATGATTTTTTTCTAAGCGGCGGTGGCGACGGCATAGTAATCACCCCTCACTTGAACTACCTGCAATTATTACACTCACACATTTTGACGGTCGGGGTCGACCTTTCCATTTATGAGGGGAAAGATATTCTGCACATTTACCGATAGATCATAATGATTGTAATAAATGGGAAAACTCATATTTTATATACACTTTTTGTTCTATGATATTTTCTATTTCTGTTAATATTGTTTCCAAAGATGGTTGAACTAAGCTGCAACAGGGAATGATAGTTGTCCTCATCTGTTCACAGAAGAAATGGGTGGCTGAAGTGTATGCCGAGAGCCCACATTACTGTAGGCAACTAACCAGGCAAGAGAAATTTCACATCGTCTTCGGTGGATAGAGTACTTCAACATATTGTAAGGATATGACACAAATATCGTGCTAGCTTTCTTCCAAAACTTGGAGAGAGTAGTCTCCATGGTCCGAGACATACAAATTCTGGTCATTGAAGAAATTATAGCAGAGGTTACAGGCCTCCCCAATGAAGGAATACAATGGTATAGAAAGTATACAATGCTTAAAGAGGCTGTGGAATATTTCGTAGAACTTGGAGAGGAACTTGATAAAAAATGGAAAGGACTCAACTCCGATGCTCTCAGCGAGCCATGGAGGGAGTTAGCATGAATAATACAAAGGGATATCACATGTGATGGGAGGTACAATGTGGTGCATATGTGCCACCTCAAATTTTTAACAGTGCTAAAACAAAGGTTAGTAATAAATTCTCCATTTTTTCTAAATGCCATGTTACATGAAGTTGTTGCAAGAACTCAGAAGGATAAAGATCATGTCATTATAATTAGTTACCATGGACTAGTAAAGTTGATAATAGGACCTTGATCCAAATTCAAATAACTTGGGGTGATATAATCAAGGAATATATTCCCCTACAAATCAAACAACCCAAAATTCCCCAAGAAACCCCCTCACAGAGAATTGAGATAGCTCAAGAAGAAGGAGGCAGTGCCCAAATTGAAACTCCACTACCCCATCTTGAAATTGAAGAAGACCCCATCTAGTTGGTAGAAACCTAGACCAAATAGGAAGAAACACCAAGGAAGAGGAGAAGAAGAATATTTGTTGTTCCCGAAACCTCTATTGTCAAAAGAAGATAGGAAAAAAAGACAATTCAACTTGAAAATATTCAGGAAGCCATGCAAGAAGAATAGCCCTCACTAGACACTTAAGAAAATGCACAGATAGAACAACCATCACTTGAAACCCTTACAGAATAGTTTTTAAAGAGTTATGAGGTGGAAATGGATCAATTATTGGGAAATTTAGGGACATCAGTTACCAAAAACATAAGAAGGTATGAAGAACACCAAGCACCAAATTCTACTTCAAACCCTATCATGGACCTCCCTAACATAGAGATGTCGTTCCCTGAAGATGCAACACAACTAGAACCTCACATTGAGGTAAACATCCCTATATAACAAACAAAGAACACAAAATAAACAGGGGAACAATCATTAGTTGATCAAGAGGAGGAAAACCTTGACATTCCCCATAAACAAAAAACAACAGGCAAATGCCATAGTAAAATCAGAAAATTGAAAAAGGAAAACAGGATATTGAGAAAGAGGGTTAAAAAAATCAATGTACTGAAACAAAAGGTTGGTAGACTCAAAGAAATAATTAAATAATTAATGAAACAATTGGAGAAAGATGATAAGGCCTATGAAAGGAATAAATATAAAAGGCCTAGAACACAGGGAAGGAAGCCACTCCGTAGGAGGACAGTCCATACCAGTTCTGCTACAACACAGACAAAGTTGTCTACTCCATTGGAAACAATAGATAAAGAGAATCAAATAGAAATTCCAACAGTAGAGGAAGTATCTTCTCAAAATGAAGAAGTGATTCCTTTGGAAATACATGAAATGGAAACTCAAACAAAAATTCCAGCAGCAGAAGAAACAACTATCGAACTTGAGGAAGTGATTCCTACAAATTTTCCTTCTCCTGTGGAGACAATTGATGAATAGACCTAGACAGATACTCCAACAACATAAGAGACAAATGTTCAGACTGAGGAATCATTTCAATCTCCTGAACATACTGTTTTCATTAAAATATTAGAGTAAGAGTTGGTTCAGACCCAACAGACCCTGACTCAATGCAGGAGTGAGATGGTAACCATGGCAAAGCATCAAAAAGTTTTCAAACAACTTAAATCCATGTCAGAAACAAAAAACAAGACTTTTGTTGAGCTCACCAGAGCTCAAGAACAGGTAAAGAAAGAACAAGGCCAATTAGATAAATCTTTTGAGAAAATCAAATAAATTTGCTCTGTCTATACTGATATAGTAGATTGTAGGACTCCTGCTACTAATTACATCTTGTTCTTATTAGAGTGTTATTTGTTGCTAAGAATACAATCTATTAGAGATTTTAGGCTAGGATGAGATTTCCTTTGATTTTCTTAATATCAAATTCATACTCACAGAGGAATTCCAACCATCTTCTCTTCCTAGCATTTAAAGTTGGTTGACCAAACAAGTATTTCAAACCATTATGGTCTATCCTCAACTCAAATCTTTTTCCCATGAGGTAGTGCCTCCACTTCTTCAAGGTGTGCACTATGGTTGCCAACTCTAAATAATGAGTGGCATAGAGCCTTTCATGCACTTTCAATTTTATGGATTCAAAACATATCACAAACCCACTAGATCAATTCTAGTTGGATAGATTATATTCTATCAGTAAGTTGAGTCTTGCTTGAGAGATGGTTCTCTCCTGGGAGTTGGTTCTCCTTACCTCATTTGATGTTGATAAAAAAAAGTTGGTGTTGGTAGAACCTCAGTGATTGTAGTCGCATATATAAAATAATACAAAAGATTATAAAGACATATTGTATCTCTTGTGTTCATTGTGCTTATTGATTGATTAATGCTCTTAATTATTGATAGATATCATTGATGAATGGCTACATACAATCTTACAATGATGATGTGTAAAATTATGTTTTGAAATAATTGCTAACTTGAATTAAGAAAAATTTTAAAGTTCCACACGTTGATTCACCCCCTCCTCTCATTGTCAAGTATACATTTCAATAATTGGTATCAGAGAGGGCCTTTACTATAAGACTAACAAACTTGAAGGATATCCATGGATACACATATGGATGGTCAAGCAGTGACCTCTACAAATGAGGTTACATTCTTTGATGAGACAAATTATTCAGGATGGAGAGTAAAAATGAAAGAATATTTGAAATCAAAAGCAACATATATTTTTGGACCCATTTCCTCGAAGAATCTATCCAAGTTTGCATCTGAAAGAAGAGTAAGGAAGAACAATGAAGTGATGTTGAATATTCTTCTCGATGGACTATTAGATACTATCAGAGAAAGCATGGGACTATGCACATCTACCAAGGACTTATGGTTGAAGTTAGAAAAGGTGTATCAATTCAAAAAGGAAGACATAAAATACATTCCTATCAAGGATGATAAGGAAGACTCAACCATCAATAAAGGTAAAGACTCTCCACAATATTTTGATTGAAAAATAAGAGGAGATCGAGAAATTGAAGAATGAAATCAGTCAAGAAAAATAAAATAAGAAGGAAAATGATGAGCTTAGCAATCAAAATCATATTTTGGAAATAAAGGAAATGTTCAAAGAAAATGAAAAGGTCATATTTGAGCAAGATATTCAGTTAGAAGAAAAGGAAGAGGACATCGAGAGATTGAAGAATGAAATCAGTCAAGCAAAAGAAAATAAGAAGTAAGATGATGAGCTTAGAATAATCCTTGCAGATCTAAAAGAACTAAGAGAAAGAAATGTCAATCTGAAAACCCAACTTGAAGAAACCAAAAGAAGAGAGGATGTAGTGAGGAAATAGTTGAACAAAATGGAAGAGTCATGTCATAAGATGGAAGAAGAAGTTGTGAATCTTAGAAAGAAAGTTGAGAAGTTAAACACCCATGTCAATTTCTTGAACAACTCTATGATCTTGGATGAGATATTGGATAGTCAAAGATCACCAAATGATAAATTCGGTCTTGTCTACAACACGAAAGAAATTGGTACTCTTACGAAACTTGATGCATGTCCTTCATTTGTAAAGGATGAAAACAGGTCTAATGCAGGTCCTTCACTTGTAAAAGGTGAAAAGAGGTCTGATGCAAGTCCTTCATTTGTAAAGAGTGAAAGCAAGTTTGATGCAACTCTTCATGATCAAAGAGTGAAAGAAACACTACAATCTTCAGAAGATCAGATCAAGGAATACATCAAGAAGCTACTCCTACACCTCCAATCAAGTTGATAAGAGAGACACCTTCAAGGATGAGTCAAAGGGGAAAGTATGAAAGTGTTTTTAATGGTCATTTCTTTTCTTCTAATGAATATGTTCATAAATCCTTGGATTCTAGGCATCATGGAAGAAAATATGTTGGTAGATTCAACAACATTGTAAGATGTTGGAAATACAATCTTGTTGGACATATTGTTGTACATTGTTACACTATGAGATGCTACAGTTGTGGTGGATTTGGCCACAAATCCCAAGACTATTGGAACTCATGGAGACAATCAATGACAAATGCTTCATACAATACGCCAAGAAGAGTAAATGAAACATGGAACAAAATTGAAGTTGCAATAATAGAATATCAGAGAACAATGTCCAAGAAACCATGACACTCACATATGTGGATAGCAAAGATTGAAAGGTGAACATGAATGGAGTTAATTGTTGCACAAATAATTGTTGTCGTGCATCAAGAAAAGTACAAAATTCTCTCAGATGAATTTAGAGCATTGTACTATAGAGCAACATCATGGATAGAGATGGGTTCATCTGGTTAGAGATCGATGAGAAGTAATGGACAGGTCCAAGGATCATTTGTGCAGTGTCCTAGTAGAAAAATAGTATCTGGAGTGACAACAATATGTTGTATACAATGGTGTACATGGTATCTTGTAGAGATGGCAGGGGGAGAGACCTTGTCAGGAAGATCTAGCCTTTTAGAAACAAAGGAGGAGAGAAGTCAGAGGCAAAGAGAGCATGGTTGTACGGAGAGTTACACGAGTTCAGATTTTGGTCAACAACATACAAACAAACAAATATTAATCATAGGGGGATCAACCCTTTGCCATGGATTTCAAAGGGGGAGAGTAACTTTAGAAGAGAGAAGCATCATCACAGGGGGAGTTTTTGTATGAAGTTGGTGTGTTTCCATCAATGAAAAAGGGGGATATTGTTGGACATATTTTAATTGATGTGTTTTCATTGATGTCAGCAATCGAAGTCATTGTGATATGATGATGAGTTTTTATGATGAATTGTCATTGATGACAAACAGGGTGCAAAAGAATGTTATTAAAAGCTTAGAAGAAATAGATATGAACATATCAGAAGGAACAACATTAATCGAAGATCAGAAGAGATGAGGCACATGATTCGTTTGATAAGGAATCATAATAGATCATGATCGTCGAAGGATGAATTCAACAGAATTCTACAACATTCGTGACATTTGGGAACTGCAGATAAGGACCATTAGATCAACACCCAATTAAGTCCTGATTGTTGGATCATCACAAGTAAGATCTACGTTATTGCAGAGATGGGAGGAAGAAATAACATCCGTGCATGTTTAACCTCTGCAATCCTCCTAGACCGTCTATCTATAGATTCAGCAAGATCAACGATTGACATCGGTTCCACTACCAATGAGTAGTTTCCATTGCAAAAATCGATGATTATTTTAAACATCATGCTATTTGGGACTTCATAATCATCCTTGATCGTTGATCTACACTGAAAGAATTCTTGATTGTCAGATCAAGAACAATGGAAGGATAGTGTAAGGTGTACTAAAAGACTGACAACAAGCGGTCACCATAGCTTTATGACTTATTCGGTAGGTAACCACTCCAAAGTGATTGAACCTTTCAAAGTTTGAGTAGCCTAGAGCCCTGTAGTCACGAATAGTTGAATACTCAAAGAGTGGAGCACCTTTGTGCCTAATCCAACGGTCCTAGCTCTTGGGCTTATGAAAATATATCAAAGCATGGAAGTGTTGATAAGCACTTCAGTGAAATGCACTACGAAAGGTTGAATGATTGAAAAGGCTTGAAGGCCGAAACAAATTGGGACCATTGATATAATAAATGATCACATTTTTCAGATCATGGATTCATATGAACCTATGACCATTAATAAATCGGGAGATCCAAATCAACAAGGACACATGGCGCAATCAAATGATGACAAGTGTCAAGGTCCAGTTGGAATTTTAGGTATGCATAAGTCACGAATCTAAGTAACACATGTTAGCCACTCAGCCAATGCCAAGTCAACAAGTTACGTCAATCCAGGAGTATGTCATTTGAGGGAAACCAACATCTACCACCAACAACTTCCTGAAGCACTGAAGCATGAAGTCACGAACTAATGTTGGTCGTTGATATAAGATCCTCTAGATTCTCACATGACATTTAGATAAAAACATAGTGGAAAGATAATGTAAGAACTCCCATGTTGACCACTTCAACGCTGACCAACTCTAGTGGAAATTGGAGCAAAAACTACCTAGACCTGTGAAGACCCGAAGTCCCGAAGTAAATAGTGGTCGTCCATATCAACCATTTATTAATTCATACCCACTAGATTAAGCAGTAAAAGGATAAGCAAGGATTGGATCTAGACTGTTGATTTGGTTCTGGGAATCATGCCAACCATCAGATCAAGCCTTGTGAGAGGTAACCACTTAGGAAAGTTGAAACTCTAGAATATTGGATGAGAGAGAAATCATCTGGAGGCCAAAGTCGAGAGGACTAGGTTCTAGCCCCCAGTCATGGGTTACTAGCCCCCAATCATGGGTTATGAACACATAAGGCATGAGGCACTGGGAACATCACTTAAATTAATAATCCCATTGGTTTGTGCATATGGTCACATGTAAATGGTTTGAAGGAAGCACCTCTACAGAATTTGATTTCTGCAACTTTCATAGAGACAAAATAAATCGATCCATACCTATGATCAATTTATGAAAAATAGGTCAGATGGTTGTTGAAAGCATATAAAGGTTAGGAATCATCGTCCCCTTTCTGATGATAGGTGGTATGCCAGGTTTAAATTTGAAGACATAGAATGATTCTCAATTGTGGTTGTGCATTTTTCTCAAAGTTTTTGTAAGTGGGCAAGCTAGTTGTAACTTGTGGCACAAGTTGGAGCTAAACTTAAACTAGAGTTGAGCATGAACGAGTATAAATACAACTATGCTTGGTTGATTTTTAAAGTGTTTGAATGGGTGAAAAAGTGGATTTGCACATGAGGTCAATGATTTATGGTATGGTGTAAATTTTAGAGAGAATATGGAGTGAAAAAGGTGTGAATTTTAGAAAGAAAATATGAAGTGAAGAAGGGTGAAATTCAAGGGAAGATGAAGTCAGGTGCTGAGAATTCATTGTAGACCTCTGATCATGAGCTGGAGCGGATACAATAACTGGATGACTTGTGTTTGGGTTTATTGTACTACTAAATCAATTCTAGTTGGATATATTGCATTCTATCGACAAACTGAGTATTGCTTGAGAGTTGGTACTCTCTTGAGAGTTGGTGCTCTCCTTGGAGTTGGTGCTCCTTACTTTAGTTGGTGCCGATAAAAAATAGTTGGTGTTGTTAGAACCCTTATGATTTAACTCACATATATAAGATAATACAAAATATTATACAAACATATGGTATCTCTTGTGTTCGTTATGCTTATGAATTGATTGCTCTTAATTATTGATATATGTCATTGGTGAATGACTACATACAATCTTATAATGATGATGTGTAAAATTATGTTTTGAAATAATTGCTAACTTGAAGTAAGAAAAATTTGAGAAGTCTGCACACTGATTCACCCCCACCCTCTCAGTGTGAAGTGTACATTTCAACACAATAGTCTACAAAGTTGCATCTATTGCAAAAGAAAGCAGTGTACCTATCATTGTTGATAGTGGAATTTCAAATTTAGGTCACATTGTGAAGACCTTGGCACTAGGAACATCTACTTTCATAATGTGAAGATTTCATGCAGGAACAAAGGAGTCTCCTAGTGATTCCTTTATTCAGGTAACCCTTTATTTGCATCTACGCATTGTTTATTTACAGATCACTATAGTTTACAGAAAAATATGAACAAAAATTATAGGAAATGTCTATAATATGCCAGTCATTATCTCTCTAAGTTTCTCTTGAGCCAACAATGGAATCATGAGGAAAACCCTAGGTATCCTAAGTGTCCTTGAGAAGTGGTCACCATGAAGGAGCTGTAATGCACTGCAATATAATGATTTCTTAATCTAGCATTCTTGTCCATGCACTTCAATCGCTTAAATGACCATAGTCTCTCTTGGAACTAGCCACGGAGGGGAATGTCGTATTAGCTAGTTAGTGTTATATTTTTACCTGTGGTAGCTCACTTTGTATTTTCCACAGTACCAAGGCGCATTCTTTCAGCAAGTACAATAGTGAATCCATACAACAACTTGAGCCACTCATGACAGATAACCTAGTCAACACTTTGGCAGCTTGATGGTGCAGCAGAAAGAGTGGAGGTGTTGGCCTACATAATTACAACGATAAAATATTAAACTCCCTCTCTCACTTTAATTATCAACCAACGTGTTGTAAAAACTTCAGAGGTGCTTTGTACTATATGAACAAAATTACATGGATCTAATCAACTAAGAAATGAAGTATCCTAGAGTCCTGAATGTCCTAATTATGATGTTGTAGAAAAATAAGTAACTGACTATGAGCTATTGTAAGGAAAATACCCTTGCTCCATTAAATATCTTAAAGGAATGGTTCCTTTTTTCATGTCTTTCTACAATTTGTTGGTGTTGATACCATTACCCAGTGAGATGAAGAATTTATGTGAAGATAACTAGGTTGTTGTTTGTACATTCACAAGGTAAAATTGAGCAGTGCAACATTGATCATAGTCATAAATAATTACAAAACTCACAATTGAATAGTTGATTATTGTAGTTAAAAGTAATGTAAACAAAATAAAAAATCATATTACAAGTTTCTATACTAAATAAAAATATGTTAATGTTGAAATGATTAGAAATACAAACAAACTAACTAGACAGGAATGCAAGTAAAATAACTAAACTGAAAATGCAATTAATGTAATTGAATCAGAAATGCAAGTAAATGAACCGAACATAAATGTAAGTAAACTAAGGAGGGTGTTTTCTAATCTCCCCTTGAGTGGTCCCTATTATCCCCGATTTCTAGGGATAACTAGGAGATCATGTCTCGAGGCCCATAGGTCCTAGACATGGAGTACCGAGAGTAGGATTGACCTGAGCATGGCCTTGGAGGGCCGATGCTTCTTATTCTTCATCAGACTTGTCCTGTCATCAGCAATAGCATCCATCACCTTCGGATTGGACTTGTATCAGAGAAAACTCTTGCTCCATGAGGTAATTGGTCTAGGTATCATGGTATGTGTCATATTTGATCATTATAACCTTCAAATATATGCATCAAATTCCTTTTATCTCTAACAACTGCTTGGATCTTACACTAACCCACTTGACCATGGTTGGGGGGATTGACAGGGTGACATGTCACTAACTCTGAACGTGGTGTTCTAGGTGTGACGTGTCACTAACTTCTTGTTGTTCAATTTCCGAATCAACTACCAACTTACACAACCCTTGGCCTCTCACGATCTAAGATGGAGTGATTTCTAATTCATACTCCTGCAAGGAGGTGACCCAGTTGGCTCTTTTCTCTCCTAACTCTTTTTGCACTAACAAGTTCCTAACAACAGGGTAGGGGACAGTGACCTTGCTCCTTGACTTCAAAAGATAAGACCGAAAATGCTTAACTGCCTCGAAGACAGCGTAGGCTTGCCGATCGACTGCTGGGTAGTTAAGTTCAGCGCCTTTGAAAGAAGAGCTCATAAAGGTGATGGGTACTTCATTGTTCTCGAAATTCTTCTGAGTTAAGACTGCGGCATAGGAACGATCAAAGGAAAAAGTATAGAGTGTAAAGTCTTTAGAGAAATCAGGGTTCATGAGAGACGGAGCATCAATTATGGCCTTCTTTATAGCGTTGAAAGCTTGGTTTTCTGTGGGTCCCCAGTGATATTGGGTGTCTTTATTAATCAAATTCTAGAGAGGCCTGACCATTTCGGAGAAACTGGGGACAAATCTTGTCACGAAATTAATCTGGCTGAGGAAAGACTGCATAGATTTCTTGGAGGTAGGTGGAGGAAGTTTAGCGATGACTTGGGTCCTCTCAGGGTCAATAATCATTCCATCRCTAGACACAATGAATCCTAGTAGTTTACCCTGTTCCACTGCAAAGATGGATTTCTTGGGGTTCAAACAGATGCCGAATTTACGACATCGTAGCAGAACAGCTCATAGGTGAGCTAGATGATCGTCTTTGTTTTTGGAATAAATGGTCACATCATCTAGGTAGACTACTACAGAGTGATTGATCAAGCCTCGGAAAGAAATATCCATTGCTCTCTGAAAGGTAGCACCAACATTAATCAATCCAAAGGGCATTTTGCGATAAGCATAAGTGCCCCATGGGGTACAGAAGGTAGTTTTTAATTGGTCCGACGAAGACATTAAGACTTGGTTATATCCAGAGAAACCATCCAATAAGGATAGCCTCTCGGAACCAGATACTTGTTGAAGTATCTATTCCATAGGAGGGACAGGATAATAATTATTATCAGACGCTTTGTTGAGGTTCCGGAAATCGACACAAAGTCGAATTTCTCCATTTTTCTTCCGCACTGGGATGAGGTTGGATACCCTCTGAGTGTGTCTAATAGGAAAAATTATTTTAGCACTTAGGAGTTTATTCAATTCTTTTTGTACGGTCGGTTCTAGCTTGGGATACATTTTTCTCAGTTTCTGTTGGAAGGGAAAGGTTTGGGGCTTCATTGGGATGACATGTTGTATAATATTAGGATCAAACGTTTTAATATCTTCGTAAGTCCAAGCAAAGACATCCTTGAATTCTTTAAAAAATTTAACAAAAGTAGCTTTTTCTTGCCTAGAACACCCCAAGCCTAAGTTGATACACTGAGGTTTTTCATTAGTTCCTAAATTGACTTTTTCATAAGTTAATGAGGAACTGTTGGTTTTACAATTGACCATTTTTTTAAATTTATCTTCAAAATCATAAAACTTTTCTAGTCTAGCAACAGATTTGGGTAAGGAATTTACCATGTCCGATAGAGCTTCAGGAGATTTTGGATTAGGTATTACCGTACAGTCATGCAAATTGTCATCATGCGTTTGTTCATCTATCACAACGTCTTGGAAGGTTTCTTCCATGTGCAGAAAGTTAATGATCTGCTGATCATCGTCAAATACTCTCCAGTTCGTGATATTGTCTGGATCAGATGGTCGAAAAAATAGCTCCACGGAGAATGCGTTTGGGGATAAGCCTTCTGTAGGAAGAAGTTTAGAAGCAACACTATCTAGTAGATTTGCTTCAGTATTATTTGATCTAGGAATGGAATTTATATTAAAAGCAGAAAATTTGTTCATTAAACTCCATACCTCATACTGATAACATTTGAGATGCGGTGTAAGACAATGTATAGAATTTCTCACCTGTCTAACCACTATCTTAGAGTCGCCGAATACAACTAGATTTTGAATGTGCATGTCTAAGGCTTTTCTGAGACCTTGTAATAAAGCCTCATATTCTGCAATGTTGCTAGTACATTCAAATTCTAGCCTACAAGCCAATAATGTTTTATTACCTGTCGGATCAATAATGATGCAGCCTGCACCAGCTCCTTCTTTCGACTTGGAACCGTCGAAATATAAAGACCAAATTTGATTTTCATCAGGCTCACAGGATTGTTGGATAGAAGCTATTGGTTGCGTACATGATAAGATCTTATATTGTTATTCTGGATTGTTGATAGGTGAAATTTCAGCCATGAAATTTTCGAAGTAAGTGTCCATCCCTTGGACTTCAGGTAAATCAGTCGGAGATGTATATGGTTCATTGGGGTCATTCAAGTCAGTTACCATGAACTTGAGGTAATGCTCACGATTCACCCTAATTTTGTTGGGCTTGCCATTTTCTGGAAGCCATAAATGAGACCAGTCAGTTGCGAAGTAACCATGTAGCTGCTCTGACCAGTCTCTACTCAAAAACATACCATACACTTCTGGGATATCCACCACAATTATATCAATAACTTGATGAACCTTAGGGTTAGAWGATAATATAATCAATACATTTTTTAGCTCACCCATAACTTTAACATCTGTTCGATCAAGTTGTATGATTTTCAAAGAGGATGGTTCAACTTCAGCGTTAATATTTTGGCAGACTGACCAGGGCATCACATTTCACGAGGCTCCTGAGTCAACCATACAGTTGTGCACATTTATGTTGAATATCTCGAAAGTTAAAAGAAAAGGAGGTACATTCTTGCGAGTACTTAGAGTTGTAGCTTGTGGTTTCTTACTCGCATCCTCTAAGACTAATTTATTTGAATTATTTACAGTATTTACATTGTTATTTATATTATTTACAGGAGTTACATGAAGGCTTCCTTTATCTTGAGTATCAGGATGGTTTTTTGTGGAAGTCTTCTGTGGAACTTTGCTTTGCATAACCTTATTGCCATTTGAATTACCATTCTTTCCATTGTCTAAAATATTCTGCAACATCTTCTGTAACAAAAATGGAAATTTCAACAACTCATAAATAGAAATTTTAGCCCGTAATTTCTTAAGATCTTCAACAACATCATAATCTAATTTAGGACTAACATTACCCTGTTTAATTTCTGCTGATTTAGATGGCTTTGGAGGTAAAGTTGTAGTGTTCTCAGTAGGAGGTTTGTTCGGGGTCTTGCTCCTAGTATTGTAAGGGTGCACAGTCTCAAAGTTAGCTTGAAAGAAACTATCAGAGAGGTGACCAAAGATATTTGGAGAAGACTCTTCTTCTTGGGTTGTTTCCTGCTCGACTTCCTCTTGAGGAATGTCAGGAGGGATCAAGTCATCTTGGGTTCCTAAAATTGTCTGTAGAGCACATTGCAAACTTTCTAGGTTCAGGCCTTCAAGGTTTGGATTAGGCCGGTTGGTTGGGAAAGGCTTTCGGAAAGGAGGTTTGTAAGGTCCTTTACTTGAAGAGGCTTCCTCGGTCGACCTTTTTAAGTCTATAACCTGATTGGATAACTTTTGTACAACTTTAGTTAAACTTTCCAAATCAAAATTTTTGGATTGAGTTTTGTTTTGTGTAGGTCTGGGGAGAATTTCAATCTTTTTCTTGGAAGATGAAGCAGTCTCAGTTTCGTTGCTAGAAGAATCCTTAAGACTAAGAATGTCTTTTTCA
>JZKD02S1058310.1:75400-86985 GCA_000966675.3 Picea glauca
AAAAATTATATACAACAAATGCATGATAGAGCAGGTCAACAATGTATACAGAGTTTATGAATGTGCCATATAAATGAGTGAAAATTATACCAGCAAGATTGTTGAGGCTATGCCAATTTGGAATTGACGATTGCCATGGCTGACTCGACATTCTTGAATAGAATTGAACCATTTGTTTGTTTCTTCTTGTCAGAGGGTTCCACCTTTGCGTTATGACCAGTGAGCTTTGCCACTTGGTTTTCCAAATCATGGATCCTAGATTGCAACATCGACACATCCAAGTAGTACCTCTCCAACCACAATCCACACTGATCGCAAGGTGCAATAGCAGGTTGAACAAAAGGGGTCTTCGATGATTCATCGAGGGCTCCTTGAGGTAGTTTAATACCAGGAAAATTAGGATCATCCCGCAGATAGGATGGAAAATTATTGACAAAGTCGTGAGGAGGTTTGTCACACAAGCCTTCTGAGTAAGGATACTCATCAGCGAGAAAACGCTCAATCTATGAATCAGAGTCTTCGCTGACCACGATAGGTTCTGATTTGGCAGGGGGTTTAGGCTTATTTCTCGCCATGTGAGATATTAACCTAGCATTTTCTTGCCTTTAGAATTAGCACCAGCTATAGCTTTAGGCTTTTTGGTTGCAGGCTTATTAATTTCAACCTGTTTAGTCACAGCCATAGGAAAATTCGTAGGTGGGTTGGGTAGAGGTTTGGGTAGCAAAACGTTATAAGGCATAGGGGGAATAGGCTGGGTTTCGGCCACCATAGGTTTATCAACCTGTGGAGGGTTTGATTCTTCGAAGCCATTACGACTGAGAAAATCAGCCCAACAATCACGACGTAACCCTAACTCGTAAACCATAATCATTTTAATCAACCCCAAATGGAAGAGGCTGGTGTCGGCTTGGCTGCGCTTGTACCTTTTAGCCATCTTGAACAAACTTCTATGCAGGTAGTGGGGCATACTAAGTTTGAAACCCATAAAAACCATCAATAGACGAAGGTGAAACAAGAAAACGAACCCGTACCTGCCCTCACAAGTAATGAATTGCTTGATTATCATTAGGAGATCATACCAGCGTGGTTTCAACATTTTTGCAGGCAATCCTTTGTCGCAGGAGTTCACTGTTCGAGACTGGAATAACAATGTCCACGGGACATCATCAACCTTGCAACTTTTGGACCACTTCTGTCCCGTAACAGGCAGGCTGGTTGCCGAGCTAAGAAATTGTTCATTAATTTCAAGTTGAACATATCCAACTTTGGCTCAACAGCCATCGAATGATAATGCAAATTGTCGAGCCACGATAGGATTGTAACCATCGAAATTCTTTATAAGCGGGAGCCACCCAAACTTTTCCAGGTCGCTATAAGCACCATCAAACATCAGCAACGCTTGGCACCCATTGGGCTCGGCTCTTACGACAGGAGCCATGGATTCTGTTCATGATAGGGTTTGGTTTAAACCATACAACACGAAAGAGTAAAAACGATAGGGCTTAACAGTTGCAGGCGCTCAAAGGGGTGTGAATCAATGTAATGCGTGCGAAGGTGGTGGGATTACCACAGCCATGCAGTGCATTAATGGCTGGGTATAGCGCTTTCCCATCAGTCATCATAACGTTTGAAACATATTAATCGGCCAACCCACATCGGTGTATAACCACATCAACGTGCCATCGATCAAACATAAAACAAATACCATATGTTAAATTCATGCGCCAAGTGTATAGTTCGATCCAACATGACATCCAAAGGTTTTACCAACGCGACAAGTGTAACCCAAATATGAAACCAAATTGATATATGACCCATGCGTTTTTTAGCATAATCAAAGTGTAAAAACATTGCAACCAATGACCTTATGAAATTGATAAGTTAAGAGCTCAAAACAATAAGAATCATATCATATATAAAACCAAAATCAACTATGACCCTTATGAAATCAAACATAACTCATAACTTAACATTTTCAATACTTTACCAAAGAAATGAAGTTGCGCAATCAAAGTAAATGGATATAATTTGAAAGAAATTCGTAGTCATACAATAAACCAATGGTAAAGTGTCTTTCAGAAAATCAATAAAAGATTACGATAGTCCAAACAACAATGGAGGAGTTTTCACACTTTCCGTTGTGAAAACTGAAACGAAATCAAAATGCAATTGTCGCAAGAAATGAAACAAATGTCTAGTTGCAAAATGCGATGATGACTTGTCGATTAGAAGACAATTAGGTGTAGGCAACTCTTTTAGGGCAATAAAAAAAAATAGTATTGGCTGCCAACAGGATCACATGCAACACTTGAGGGGTCGCACACAACATTCCAGGGATCGATTGAAGTAACATAATGTCCTTTCTAGCAGTGAACAACAAACACAACACACATACTCCAGCAGTGAACATGGATCGATGCAAGAACGCAACTCTCCACGCGACAATTGACAACTCTTCAGATTGCATTGAACTCACAGATTGCAATGAACTCAAATACAACACAGATAGCAGCAACAACAACAATTCTGCAGATAGCAGCTGACTCCACGCCAGACAGTTCCAATATAAACTTGGAGAATAGAAGAGTCAACACTTGTGAACACTGCTCACAGCTTCACGAATACAGCGATCACAACAGCACTCAACACTTGTACGCGCCCTCACACCAACGAACAACTCGTTTAAATGGGGGTTGTATATCCACATCACAACATAAAACTCAACACGCAGATTCTTTGCCTCCAGAATGTTGATCACAGCGAACACAAGAATGATGTTGCTACACGACGAACACACCAGAACACCAACATAAAACTGAATCATTTGTATATAACGAATGCACCACCGGATTGTCGAACCACGAATACTCCACGCAGATAGCAGTCTTTTACAGAGAAAGATCCTGCACTCCAACAAATAACAGTCAACAACCCCTTCACACTAGTCGATGAATGTGCACGCAACAACGATGGGAAACGATGGTTGCAACTTCACAAATGATGGCGGTGGTAGCTTACCTCTGCTACAACTTTTTATTCATTTGAGCGAAACTATTACATTTTATAAGCTCAGGGACCAAACAACCAATCCCTAGAATTGAGGATCTGAAACCACTCATAGACTAAAATAAGAATCTATTTTAATCATTTCCTAACTATGACATTTCATCATTATTATCCAACATAAATGACATATTTTTTTAAGATATTGTTTGCTATAGAAACTTTCAAAACATTTAATACCAAGGTACAACCTTGAAAAAGATTTACCACTAATGAATCTACTAAAACAAAAGAATAAAAACAACTCTCTAAAATAGTGGATCCTCAAATTTTGCTTATGGTTTATTTGTTGTGTTTATGTAAACTCTGTGTTAAAAATGTCATTTAAATGCATTTGAGTAGATAGACTAATGACTTAAAATTGATTTATGGTTAGTGATACTCTAATGATTTATGTTTTTTCACACAATATGTATAATCATCGATAAGCTCACCTTAAATTTGAAATCAAAATTGAAAAATTTATTTTATCCATGCCCTTTGTAACAGGTAAAATTATAATCCAAACATTTTCTGATTCTCCTATCTTCAGTCTTACACAATACACAAGGGAAATTAAGGGTGGAGATGATGCAGGGGGCTTCAGCTAGAATTGCTGGACTTTTACCAGTTATCGAAAATTTATCCTATTGCTACCTATCTCAGCCATACATTATTTATCCAGCTCCTCTGTCCGACTCCTTCAATCCAACGACCATCCAGCCGCCCCATTGACACTGTTTCCTCTCTTCCTCTTGCGACCTACGCCCGATCCGTTCTCTGAATTGGAAGCGAGGGCGAGGGGGAAGTTAATTAGAGCCCTAGCTCCGCGCAGTCTGTAGACAGCGCGGTCATATGCGAGAGCGGCCTCTTCGGCGATATTGAATGTGCCCAGCCAAATTCGAGCGCCCTTCTTCACGGGATCTCTGATTTCCGCTGCGAATTTTCCCCACGGCCGCTGCCTCACTCCAATGTAATGCCTGGCACTGATCTGTTCTGTCTTTCCATTCTCCTGCTCCCATGCCTGTGGCTTTACCTTAAACACCTCTGTTCTTCTTATAACTGAGCATAAAGAAGAAGAAGAATTTTCCAGTGTAATTTCATTCTCTTTGCATGTTATTCTTCTGCTGCTATTTTGACATGAGCCTCTGGTTGCGGTGGCATTGGCTTGGATATTATCATCATCATGAATATTAAAATAAACGCTGCCACCATTGGATGATGAGCTTCCTTCATTATAAATATCGTCTTCGTCCTCCACTTCCAACAAATGGTGGCGGATCAAGTCCAAGATATTCCCATTGGTGTACAAGCTGGTGCTCACCTCTCCTGCAACGTCCATCGAGGTCTCTGGCGAATCACAATGACACTGTCATTCAGATAGATTGATTTCAATACCCTAGCAGGTAGGAATATAAAGCATTCATTTTCATTTTGAATTGTGGCCGACTCGTGCATTGCAATCCTGCCGTGCATAGTTCCGTGATAAGATTTTGTTTTAACTTTTAAAATCACAAGTTTTATTTTCAAGTAGTCATGATGACAATGATGATGATTAATGTCCAATAAGACCAAATTGGTTTATCAGACCTTAAGAGGGTAAGTGATTACTTGTCATTCTTTAGAATTTTGTTTATGTGTTCGAAAAGCATTAAGACAAGCTTTCCAATATCACCATACTTTTGTTGAGTTAAGAGGTTAGGATGGTTGGTAGTGTAACAAATATTTTGAAAATGAGATCTAATATGGGTATAGGTTGGACAATCTAAGACAAAGTGCTTTTCATCTTCAACCTTCTTAGTGTCACAAAGGTGACTCGCTCTTTCATCCCATGGCGTTTTAGGAATTGACCAATGCCCAGTTTCACTATGAAACTCATGAGAATTTGTTCTTCTCATAGAAATGCTTATTTTTTTCTTTACACTTGACAAAACAGATAGATAATTTTGATCTTCTAGATTGGTGTTGATTACATCCTTATAATAACTTATTTTTTTGTTTTCCTCTAAATCTTTGTCACGCCACATTTTCTCCTTAAATTTTGATTTGATGTTTTTTGAATAGTATCTTTATTCTGCAAAATGGTGTCTTTCATGATTCCCCAATAGTTTAGCCAAGACCGGGCATCTTTATGCCATCCTCGCTCGAGTCAATGGTGGTTATGACTCGATTTTGAAGCAATTTTAGGAAGCCTCTTGTCTTCCATGTTGTTTAACTTGTTCTTATACATTAGGTATCTAGTCATACCCATGCTCTCAATGGGGGAGAGGCTTGTTTCTAAGAGGAGGATGGGATATGACGTATTTCCTTTAATTTTGAGATTATAGGTCATAAAATTCTTTTGTACTTTCTCTATCTTTCTCTAGGATTCACGAGAGATAATACAGCCCCAGAATTCATATTCATAAAGAATAACAAGTGTAACAAGGGTCTCAAAGAGGAGTTTCTTCTTATCCCAACTCCAAAGATCAGTTGATTTACAATTGTTTTCAAGTCCATAATAAGCTTTCCATCCCCCTATTGAGTCTCAAGATTGTCTCATTTCCATCCTCTTTTCCTTTCACCATTCTTCACATTTATCCATATTCTATCACTCCATAAACCATTCATTAATACCATTTTCATAATTAAATATAGGTTTAGCCTTATTATTTTCTAAATCATTTATTTTAGTATTAAAAGAGAATTTATGATTAAATATTAGAAAATTGAAGACTCCAATTTATATCTGAATGTTTGACGAGTTTTGTAATATGTAGAAATATATGAAGACTCCAACAAAAGGATAATTCAAGATTCTTGAATATTTTCTCCAACCTTTGAAGATTTGAGGTTAATTATTCAAGCATATTCAAAGGAGAAAGATCATGGAGATATCAATAGAATTTCTTATCAAAGATATTAAGGAATTGTGAGAGGATTTGTGAGGATTTGTAGAGATAAATATTATGTAATTATTAGCAAATTGGTTGTACATACTTGAGAGGAAAGTGGATCTACATTTATTAGTTGTTTATCCTCCTTTCAAATAAACTCGTGTATAAATAGGGGCTCTCTCTCTCCATTTGAAATTAGTAGGGATTAGTGAGGGAGTAGGAATTAGTGAAGGAGTAGGAGTTAGTGAAATAGTGGAGTTAATAAGAGTGTGAATGATTAAGTGAGTTAGTGATTTTATAGAGGTTGGATTGGAATGCTATGTAATAGAGTTTATGATTTAATACACGCATCTTGATTTCTCCATATTGAGTAGAGGATTCTTTATTATGAGTTAGTGGTGTTGATTTCATGTGAGCTCATTAGTTGTTTGTTATGTATTATTGGTCTTTTGTGCAATTTCATGCTTTCCTAATTAGATTCATTTCATGCAATTTCATGCTTTCATAATTAGATTCATTTCATCCAGTTTCATGCTTTCTTAATTAGATTTATTTCATGCAATTTCTTTCTTTCCTAATTATATTCAATTTCAATTCTTTGTTTCCTTTTCGAGCATTAGATTAAGCTATTTTCACTTTAATCCTGCGTTTCTTGTGCCTACACCTCGAAGCTTACGAACTCCTCAGGTTGATAATTAAATAGTTGGGTAATTAATTAATTGACAATATTTAACACCAACATTTTGGCGTCGTTGTCGAGGAGGTGCTAAAGGGATTAGAGCATAAGTAGGTTGCTTTTGTTTTTCCAAAGCCTTGACTGTTTCTTTTCATGCAAGTGTGTTTATTTTCATGCAAGTGTGGTGTGCTTTTAAGGATGAACTAAGGGTGGAGAGAAGACGGTAAGATGTGAGGGAAAAGACCACGCATCCACTTTAGTGGGGTTGCTCCAAAGTTAGGTTGTTCTCTTCCTTTTAATAGTTATAATTTGTGTTTTATTAACATTAGCCATTTTATATATATATGAGAAGAAAAGCTAACTTGTGTGAACATATAACTTGGTGACAACAAGATCCTAGTAGCACGGTAGCGCTTCACATATATAATTGATTTTCTTCCATTTTCTTATATAAAATATCTCATTTGAATACCAATAAGATGATTTTAGAATGAATGTAACCTTGGAACAACTCTCTCAGATCCTAGAAAAAGTTGGGATCTCATCTTCTAAAAAATATGAGATCTTGACAATGATCAAAGACTTAGCCACTCCTCTTGAAGCAAAAAAAGAATCAACACTCGAAGAATCATGTATATGAAATGAGGAACAACTATTTGAACATGAGATCAAGGAGGAAAAACAAGAGAATGCAAGTAAGTTGAATCAGAACGAAAATCATGCATACGAAATCCTCATTGAACGGTGGTTTCAAGCGAGTATCATGATATTTCAGTGCTTTCTTCCTTATTTCTCTCTATTGCATTTACCGCAATTGATTTCGCACACTTCTATACATTTTAATTTTCAATTTTTGAAATTGCTTGTGAATATATTCTTGCTCACAAATGGTTAAATTGAAAATTCGCTTACACGTAATTAATTTATAACTTCTAATTAGCATAGAGTAGGTAGGATGTTATTTCCAGTTTATTGCGTTAAGTTTTGAATAAGTATGCTCTCCTCCGTGCTTTGTGCGATCTCGAGGATCAGAAAGTAGGATGTCTCTAACGTTTTCAAGAAAAATAACATGTAAAATTGCTTTAATTTTTTACTTGGGATTCCCGTTTGCTAAAAACATTCATTTGAATTTTCTTAAAAGTTTCCAATTTTTGTTTTTTAAATGAACGATTAAAAAAAAATGTATTTTTATTTAAATAAAAAAATAATATTACGATTGAATGAATTATGCAAGGCCTTTGTTTCACCACCCATGCCGAAACCCGAAAAACAATAAAACCATTAAAACAGGAAGTTGCAAATTAGTTTGTCCAGTTATACTCACAATGTCAAGAAGATTGGAAGTTTTAAGGAAGGTGAGAGTCTGAGATCTGAAATCAGTGAAGGTGTATTGAAATTTCCTTTGCAATGCATGTTCCAGAATACAGGGGGTGAGGTGGTGATCAGTAAAGAGGGAAAACTTGAAACTATATGTTCACCGATTGAATCTGCTTTGCTAAGAGTTTGGCGTATAATTGGGTGGAAACTATGTCATATAGCATAGTGAATCCAGAATAATAAAAATTGAGCCTTTCAACTCTGTGAGGAAAAGAATGACTATTGTGTTGATGCTTCCTGATGGAAAATGTTAGGCTTATTGCAAAGTTGCTTCAGAAATCATATTGAATATCTCTATGGTTAGGCAAGCTCATCGGTAGAGTGGATGTCCATTGGTTTACTATCCTCCCACGTTCTTGTATTCCACCCCCTAGAACTCCACTCCAAGTTGCGATTACCTCACAGGGGTTTTCTTTGAATTTGAGTTCAAACGGAAGCAGAGTCATTGGATTTTCTCAATGGGTCCTTGACAGGCAATCTACAATCCACCCTCATCGGCAAGGTTCAGGGCTAGATTCTTTACTGGACCACCTCACCTCCAAGACGTGTTGTTGTCCATCTGTTGTACTTTCCTTTGGGACTGCTTCTTTAGAAAGGCGATTCTTTATTGGATAGGCATCAACTAAGAGATTCTGCGTGTCTGGACGTGGGAAGATATTATGTCGGCGAGCTAGGAAGAAACATCTATTGGTGAAGAAGAACACAAAAAGGAAAAATAGTCTCTCTAAAATGACTTACGTGGACAAAAGTGACTATGCCAATGTCATCAGGGCCCTGCCATATTAGAAAGTAAACAGAAAATCACTCTAATTTTCCAAGTTCTGAGTCTCTAATTTTAGAAATTCCCAATATCAGTCTTCTAGGCATGCCTTTGTTTTTCACCTTGGAGTTTTGTTTGGTGCCATGGAGCATAGACCCTTTCTTTACCCGCTTGACTCAGGCGACCGATGATTCTGGTTCTTGATATAAATCTCATAGTTTAATATTTGCATTGTTGTATTTCAATCCAGCTCCACCTGCAATCAAAACAAACCAACAAGAATATTATCGGTCTGCAATGAGAAAAACGAGTCTGCATCTTGTTTGGTAAGTTGTTTCAGGCTCAATCCAGTATGTGTTTTTTATGACATTGCATATTGTTGTGGCTGTGTGGATGCTCAGTGCGTGGGCGTTGATGTGGCCAAAATAGGTTTCAGGAAGTTGAGATCTACTCCTAAGAAAGCAGTCGCGGCATTCAATTCGATTAGGATGGAAGCATCTTGAAGAGGCTCAAATAGAAGGACTGAATATTAGCCAGCTAGTTACCTTATCATTGCAGATCTCCCCAAAGGTAAGGGTTCTCTCTTGAGACTTCCATGATATGCATTTAAAGCATAGGGATGTGTTTTGGATTTTATCACTCAAATGCCTTCCCGATTTTGTGTAATTGATTTTATATTTTGTTTTAAGCCCAAAACAATTAAAAATCTTAAAAAAAATAAAAAATTAACATAATAAAACTTATATCTATCTATCTATCTATATATATATATATATATATATATATATATATATACACACACACACTAACCAAAATAAAATTAAAGCAATAGTCTTTTATTTTTTTGTTTTGTTATAAAAAAATATAATAATAAAAGGAATTTTATTTGTTTTGTTTTGTTTTATTATAAAAACATATAATAATAATAAGAAAACCATAAAAAGAAAAAAAATTACACAAAAAATGTGAAGACATTGTAAAAATAAAAACAAATTGCAAATGGATATTTCCTAAATCCCGGAAACAATATTAAAATAATGTTTCTACATTTCAGACAACTTGGTTTCTTGAGTCACTTCAAACAACAATCGATGACGAAACTTGCGCGCAAAGGGGCCAACAGGAAAAATATACTTTGCTTTTTAATTTGATTTGCTCGCATTCATACTTATTCCTGGATTTCATATTTTTTGAAGCTCTCACAGTTTTCATGTAGGATTAGTACTATGAATGTAGAGGTTCGAAGATGCTCCAATCTCATGACCGAGGTGATTTTTGAGAATTGCAAAACTTTTTAGAAAAGCATGCTTTATTAAAAGCTTGAAGGAGATAAACTTTTCACCACACATGTCATGACATTTTCCACTACACCGCCATCTTTCAGAAAACCAATTACGCCATGACATGATCATTTACCTTTCTCCTTCCAAGTTTATTAGACATCCATGTATTGAATTACACCTTTCATTTCCTTATCCATCATGACTTCACACGTGCCTATCTTTCTATGTGGCATACATCTCTTTCTTATTTTTTCGTTCATTTTTCTTTATAAATAAAACCATCCAGCTCCCTTTCCATGACTACATTGCCTTGTTTTCCTTGCTATAAAAATTGTTTGACCATGATATATTTTATCTATAGTCCTACCAATCATTTTGTATGAAATCATGTTGACTGATGTGGGATTCCTTAAGGCCCACCTTTCAACAAGTCTTGTCCCATCGACCTCAACACCTTATTTGGGGTAGAGACTAGAGTCCTTTTGAGTATCTTGAGGCTTGCATGCCTTAATGGCAAGTTCTCTCGCTGAAAATCATGGGAATACATCAATGTTCCTTGATCCTTAGATCTGGAAAGTGGCTCAACATCATCTCATTCATTCGCACTTCGCAAGATGTACTTAGGTACCTTGGCACTCATTGACATCAATGATGATTTTTCCTCGCATTGGTTAATGACATTCATCAATGGTCGGTAATCCAATGACTTTTTTTCATGCTCGAGATCGACACATTCTTTCGCATGACAAGAATTGTACCATCAGGTTTAGTAGCGGGTGAAGACTATACACTTTTCCATGACTCCATTAGCAGTTGCAACAATAATTTTCCATCCATATGAGAGTACCACAGTTCCACTTTCAAACTTCATCTTTTGATTCATAGAACCAAACAACAGTTTAGATTCCTTCACTTCATATCCCATGATCCAGTCACAGTGACAACAATAGTCACATTTTTCCTGATCTAGTGGCAACTGAATCCCTCTTGCATGGTTCATCTACTTTTTGGGTAAGTGAAGGTATGTTGTTTTCTACTCTTTAATCATGCAATTCCTTACATACTAGAGTGAATGAATTTGGAAAATTCCCTCACCATGTTCCATTTCCTTTCTCCTTTTCGTACACATAACACATCTTCAGTTGGGCAAGGTGTGGGGGTGGGGGGGATATTCATTACCATTTGATTCCATTAACACATTCATTACTTCATATACTATTGGCCAACATGTCTTGTCCGAACTACACTTTGTTGCACTTTTTCCAATGATTGATCTATCTTGGATTGATTCATAACATGAAGAAAAGGCTTTCTTATGCACTTTGATGGCTTATCATTTCCAATGCATGTGTGCTTAAAATATTATTGTAGTGAGAAAATAAGTAAAAAAAATGAATGTTTTTAAAAAAAGGACCAACATTTGTTATATGCATGGTTTTCACACAAGAACCAACCATCAGAAACATCAGTTGTTAATTATGTATTTCACATCATGGAATGATTTTATTCAGAAGCCCAAAGTCATAAAAAATAACCATGCAAGGTTGCATGAGAACATTCCACAAGATTAG
>JZKD02S1058310.1:86995-101279 GCA_000966675.3 Picea glauca
GGATTTTCATTCTCTCTATTGTTAAAAAATATAATCATGCAAACACAAAATTGAGAAGAAATTTTTTTATGCAAGGTTGCATGAGTACATGCAACAAGTTCAGTTGGGGGTATGTTGAGTCTCAGGATTGTCGCATTTTCATCCTCTTTTCCTTTCATCGTTCTTCACATTTATCCATATTCTACCACTCCATAAACCATTCATTAATACCATTTTCATAATTAAATATGGGTTTAGCCTTATTATTTTCCAAATCATTTATTTTAGTATTAAAAGACAATTTATGATTAAATATTAGAAAATTAACATATTTTCAGTTATATCTCAAAGTTGGATGAGTTTTGTAATATGTAGGAATATTTGAAGACTCCAACAAAAGGATAATTCAAGATTCTTGAGTCTTTTCTCCAACCTTTGAAGATTTGAGGATGATTATTCAATCATATTCAAAGGAGAAAGATCATGGAGATATGGATAGAATTTCTTATCAAAGATATTAAGGAATTGTGAGAGGATTTGTGAGAATTTGTAGAGATAAATATTATGTAATTATTAGCAAATTGGTTGCACCTACTTCAGAGGAAAGTGGATCTACTTTTTGACTGTCCATACATTTAACAATCTAATCAACAATTTTCTTCTTCGTTCCTGGCCAATAATATTGGCTCTTGACTGATGCAACTATTTTTTGATATCCTAGGTGTCCAGCATAAGGTACATTATACATCTCTTTCAAAATCATACTCCTCAATTGATGAGAATTGGGTACCTAAATTATGTTCCTGTATAAGAGAATTACATCATTTCCCAATTCATAATCTTCAACTTTATGTTGCATTTTACCTTGCTATAATTTTTTTTATCAACTCCATGTACTACAAATATACTTTTGCAGCCTCATAAATTATTCTTTTAAGATTAATTTGACATGTGCTAATGGTTGTAGCATGGATTTCATGCACTCTCCTAATGAGTGCATCAACCACTTTGTTCTCTTTTCCTTTGATTTTCTTAATATCAAATTCATACTCAAAGAGGAATTCCAACCATCTTCTCTTCCCGGCATTTAAAGTTGGCTGAGCAAACAAATATTTCAAACCATTATGGTCTATCCTCAACTTAAACCTTTTTCCCATGAGGTAGTGCCTCCACTTCTTCAAGGCGTGCACTATGGTTGCCAACTCCAAATCATGAGTGACATAGAGCCTTTCATGAACTTTCAATTTTATGGATTCAAGACATATCACAAATCCATTAGATGAGTTGTATTTGGGTTTGTTGTACTACTAGATCAATTCTAGTTGGATAGATTATATTCTATCGGTAAGCTGAGTCTTGCTTGAGAGTTGGTGCTCTCCTTGGAGTTGGTGCTCCTTACCTTAGTTGATGCTGATAAAAAATAGTTGGTGTTGGTAGAAACCTCGTGATTGTAGTCACATATATAAGATAATACAAAAGCTTATACAAACATATTGTATCTCTTATGTTCATTGTGATTATTGATTGATTAATGCTCTTAATTATTAATAGATGTCATTGATGAATGGCTACATACAATATTACAATGATGATGTGTAAAATTATGTTTTGAAATAATTGCTAACTTGAATTAAGAAAAATTTTAAAATTCCACACGTTGATTTACCCCCTCCTCTTAGTGTCAAGTGTACATTTCAAAAATTGGTATCAGAGCAGGCCTTCACTATAAGCCTAACAAACTTGAAGGAGATCCATGGACACACATATGGATGGTCAAGCAATGACCTCTACAAATGAGGTTACATTCTTTGATGAGACAAATTATTTAGGATGGAGAGTAAAAATGAAAGAGTATTTGAAATCAAAAGGAGCAGATATTTTTGGACCCATTTCTTCGAAGAATCTATCCAAGTTTGCATCTGAAAGAAGTGTAAGGAAGAAAAATGAAGCGACATTGAAGATTCTTCTGAATGGACTATCATATACTATCAGAGAAAGAATGGGACTATGCACATCTACCAAGGACTTATGGCTAAAGTTAGAAAAGGTGTATCAGTTCAGAAAGGAAGACACAAAATACATGCCTATCAAGAATGAGAAGGAAAAATCAACCATCAATAAAGGTAAAGACTCTTCACAATATTTTGATTGGAATAAAGTTGATATTGAGCTTTCCCATGCAAGTAAAGAAGAAGATTCAAATACAATAGAAGAAATTTATGTTAGCATTTATCCCATGGAAGAAGTATAAGAAGACCTATCAAAGATTAAACATAAAGTTGATTAGGGTTTTGTTGAATACAACTAGGACCATATTTATTCAGACTATAGATATCTTTATGAGTACACTAAATAATTTATTGAAAATAATCAAAAGCATATATTATAAATAAAGGAAATGCTCAAAGACAATGAAAAGGCCATATCTGAGAAAGATATTCAGTTAGAAGGAAAAGAAGAGGAAATCGAGAAATTGAAGAATGAAATCAGTCAAGCAAAATAAAAGAAGAAGGAAGATGATGATCTTAGCAATCAAAATCATATCTTGGAAATAAAGGAAATTCTCAAAGAAAATGAAAAGGTCATATATGAGCAAGATATTCAGTTAGAAGAAAAGGAAGAGGAGATCGAGAGATTGAAGAATGAAATCAGTCAAGAAAACGAAAATACGAAGTAAGATGACAAGCTTAGCAGAAACCTTGCATATCTAAAAGAACTAAGAGAAAGCAATGTACATCTAAAGACCCAACTTGAAGAAACTAAAAGAAGAGAGGATGTAGTGAGGAACTAGTTGAACGAATGGGAAGAGTCATGTCATAAGATGGAAGAAGATGTTGTGAATCTTAGAAAGAAAGTTGAGAAGTCAAACACCCATGTCAATTTCTTGAACAACTCTATGATCTTGGATGAGATCTTGGATAGTCAAAGATCACCAAATGATAAATTTGGTCTTGGCTACAACAAGGAAGAAATTGGTACTCCTATGAAGCTTGATGCAGGTCCTTCATTTGTAAAGGGTGAAAACAGGTCTAATGCAGGTCCTTCACTTGTAAAAGGTGAAAATAGGTCTGATGCAAGTCCTTCATTTGTAAAGAGTGAAAGCAGGATTGATGCAGCTCTTCATGTTCAAAGAGTGAAAGAAACACTACAATCTTCAGAAGATCAGATCAAGGAATACATCAAGAAGCTACTCCTACACCTCAAATCAATTTTATAAGAGAGACACCTTCAAGGATGAGTCAAAGGGGAAATTATGAAATTGTTTTTAATGGTCATTTCTTTTCTTGTAATGAATATGGTCATAAAGCCTTGGATTCTAGGCATCATGGAAGAAAATATGTTGGTAGATTCAACAACATTGTAAGGTGTTGGAAATACAATCTTGTTGGACATATTGTTGCACATTGTTACACTATGAGATGCAATAGTTGTGGTGGATTTGGCCACAAAGCCCAGGACTTTTAGAACTTAAGGAGACAATCAATGACAAATGCTTCATACAATACACCAAGAAAAGTAAATGAAACATGGAATAAAATTAAAGTTGCAATAATAGAAGATTAGAGAACAATGGCCAAGAAACCATGACACTCACATATGTGGATACAAAATATTGAAAGGTGAACATGAATGGAGTTAGTTGTTGCACAAATAATTGTCGTCATGCATCAAGAAAAGTAGAAAATTCTCTCAAATGAATTTAGAGAATTGTACTGTAGAGAAGCATCATGGATAGATATGGGTACATATGGTTAGAGATCGATGAGAAGTAAGGGACAAATCCAAGGATCATTTGTGTAGTGTCCTAGTAGAGAAATAATATCTGCAATGACGACAATATGTTGTATACAGTGGTGTACATGACATCTTGTAGAGATGACAGGGGGAGAGACCTTGTCAGGAATATCTAGCCTTTTAGAAACAAAGGAGGAGAGAAGTTAGAGGCAGAGAGAGCATGGTTGTATGGAGAGTTACACGAGTTCATATTTTGGTCAAAAACATACAAACAGAAAAATATTAATCATAGGGCGATCAACCCTTTTCCATGGATGTCAAAGGGGGAGAGTAACTTTAGAAGAGAGAAGAATCATCAAAGGGGGAGTTTTTATACGAAGTTGATGTGTTTCCATCAATGAAAAAGGGGGATATTGTTGGACATATTTTCATTTATATGTTTTCATTAATGTCAGCAATTGAAGTCATTGTGATATGATGATGATTTTTTATGATGAATTGTCATTAATGACAAACAGGGTGCAGAAGAACGTTATTAAATGATCAGAAGAAATAGATATGAACAAATCAAAAGGAACAACATTAATCGAAGATTTGAAGAGATGAGGCACATGAGTCATTCGATAAGGAATCATAATAGATCATGACCATTGAAGGATGAATTCAGTAGAATTTTACAATAGTCGTGACATTTGGGAACTGCATATAAGGACCATTAGATCAACACTCGATTAAGTCCTAATCGTCGGATCATCACAAGTAAGATCTACGTTATTGCAGAGATGGGAGGAAGAGATAACATCTATGCATGTTTAACCTCTACAATCCTCCTAGACCGTCTATCTATAGATTCAGCAAAATCAACGACTGGCATCGGTTCCACTACCAATGAGTAGTTTCCATTGCGGAAATCGATGATTCTTTTAAACATCATGCTAGTTGGGACTCCATAATCATCCTTGATCATTGATCTACACTAGGAGAATTATCGATTATCAGATCAAGAACAATGGAAGGATAGTGTAAGGTGTACTAAAAGACTGGCGACAAGAGGTCACCATAGCTTTATGACTTATTCAGTAGCTCTGAAGGGATTGAACCTCTCAAAGTTTGAGTAGCCTGTTGAAACAGGCCTTGGATTTTTTACTCTTAAGGATAAAAGATTTGTATTTTTGAGTCTTTGTATTGTTCAAATTTCCTAAAACAAGAATTTCATCACTGGTAAATTCACGATGCCTTTTATTGTTTGTTTTTGGACAAAGAATGAAAAAAATCTAAAAGAACATAAGTTTTTCAACACTTTTTCAAACAATCCTTTAAAGGGGCAATAATTTAAAAATTAAGGAATTTTAATTTGAATCGGAAAATAGGGATTCAGAGTTTTGCATGAATAAATGTTTAATGCAAATTGAATTGCGAAATCTCGATCCTCGATTTCCCGATACTTTAAAATTTAATTAAAACGTAATTTACTTAATTCAGAATTAAAAAGGGTTTAAAGCATTAAGTTAATCACATCGCGAAATTGGGATTCATGGTTTTGTGAGAAGCATGTTTCATGTCATTAGATTTCCCGAAATCCCGATCCCCGATACATTTAATCCTTAATTAAAATTTTGAATTGATTTAATTACTGCTAAGAATGATTAAGAGTTAATTAATTACATCGCGATATCCGGATTCGCGATTTTGTGAGAAGCATGTTTCATGTCATCAGATTTCCCGAAATCCCGATCCCCGATATTCTGATTAGCGAAATCCCGAAAAGGTCTAATCTGGATTAATTAAGATACTAAAAACATTTTAATTTAGAATAATACATCGCGATTTCGGCAATCGGGTTTCTTCGACGACATATTTCCTCGACATCAAAAGTGTTGAAACTCCGAAAAGCAGGTTTTCAAATTTAATTCAAGATTAACACTAATTAATCATCCTTATAAACAAGGCTTAAAGTTAATTTTTCTTTGAATGTCCTTTAATACGTCATTATCTGATTTAGAAAGTTTCTATTATTTTTGAAAACACCGAGATATCATAAGTACAAACATTAAATGCATATCTTTGGAAATATCTTTTGCATTTAAGATCCTTAACTTCATAACAGAGGTACAAATCTCAATGTTTTCATGATATATTCGAAGTAAATTTTTGAAACGTTTATATTATCATTTCAAAGCTAAATTACTCTCTGTTACAATTTTTCAAGTTAAACACAGAGCTATGGCACCCAAAAAGGCTTCGAAGAAAAATGAAGATCAACCAGAAGGTGATATTATCTCCGAGACTACTGCATCCGGAGTACACTCTGTCAAATCATGGACTAGAATTGCAGAAAAACTGGAGGATGAGCTTAAATATGCAGCCACTAATTCGGAAAATCACCTCTGAGATATTGCCGAGACTCAGCTTCATAAGGTTGTTGCACGTCCGAGACTTGTGTCATATACCGATATGATCACCTGGGCTCTGGATAAAGTAGATGTCCCAACCAGAAGTATTCTGAATGAGAAAGGAGCTGTCATTGGGTCATTCAGGCCTGAACATATTCAAGTAATGTATAAGCTCTCGCCCAATTACAAACACACTTTTAATTCTGAGTTTTTATCCAAGTTTCAAAGAAAAGAGTGTATTGAAGGTGGCCAAACATACCCTGACATGATAAGAGGATGGGCCAGAGATGAAAACAAGTTTAGGGCCGATTTACATGGAATTTAGGCCACAGCTTCCTTAAACGAATATATGGTGTATGTAGCAATGATGTTATGTAGAATTTTTGGGAGAAAGGATCCTTGTCACTTTAATGCAGACTAGACACCTTTCCTAGAGGAAGTTTCAGAGGAATGCAGTTTTAATTGGCACAAAATTTTGTTAGATAACCTTACATCAGAGGTTATGAATTACAAAGCAGCTAGGTCAAAAGGACAACCAGTGTCTTTTTATATGTCATCTTATATCATGGATGCCATTAGTTTTATGACTCATTTCCCACTAATGAATTGGAGTTGGAATGTTTCCTTCCCAGAGCCTGTTCATAAGTACCACTCAGCTCTTTGGGAAGAAAATGAAAAAAATGTTTTTTATGAGGTTTGTCATTATGTAATTATCCCTCTGCACAAAATATTCTTTGGATGCGAACCTCCTCACATTTCTAATATCATCATAGAAAACCTCAAGTCAGTTGTTGATTGGTTCATTAAGGAAAATTTTTCCTATGTTAGGGTTTATGGCTGTTCTATTCCACCTCATGCACTCCCAAAAATTTTACCAGACAAGTTTATATGCAGAGAAGTGGCTTACCAGCTAGTCAATGGTGGTATTGGGTTAGAATTAAAAGCTCAACAGAAAAAAGCATGGCCATCTTTTTCTGTTTATATCAGAAAATTCATTTTATTAAACATAGCCCATTCTAAGGCAGAAGCCGACTCGATGAATGAAGTGAAATTAGCAAACATAGAGCACAAGAAACATGACCCTTACCAAATAATCAGTTGGCATTTCACACAATGTAATTTAAAAGCATATGAACATGAAATTTCAGTTTATGATGATGTTTTCAAAAATGTTAAATATTATGAGGAAGTACAGAGAAGAGTGCAAGCCTTGTCACCTGATGCACAGGTGGGGTTTGCATCTTTTCAAAGAAATAGATGATGATGTCTGCCAAATATTATACAAGGTGAAATGTCAACTTCATTGCCAGAGAAAGAAATAATTCCTCCGGGGTTTGAAACCATTATTCAGGATAAGTGAAGTGACAAAGATAAGTTGAAAGATCCTGAAATACCTCCTCAAAATACAGAGGGTTCTCAGACCAAAGAACCAGAGACAAGAAAATGGAAAAGGAATAGAAACCAGTCCAATAGTTCTCGATGATATTCCAGAAAATGTTGGAGGAACGGCTTCAAAGGAACTTGCCAGTCATATTACAGCATTGACTCCACTACAGTCTACTTTTAGAACCCCTCATGAAGGAGTTCTATATGTAAATGACCTAGAGCCAATCTCCAGAGATGAAATCCCCTCATCTGATTATTTTTTCAGCTAAAAACGAAGAGCTGTATTGAAACAGGAAATTCATCCTGTAGGTGAAAGAACGATCAAAAAACATAAAATTATCATTGATGGAAAGAAACTCAATGAAGGAGAATTTTCTACAGAGTTAGCAGGAACCATGGGTGCTATAGCATCATCTAACATGTATTCTGTAGGAAATCTAACCACTATGTTAGAGAAAAAAGATCGGGAAATAATGTAGTTGAAGGACAGATTAAAGGAAAATGAAAGAATTATTGGCTGGGGAATACAAAAGGGTCTAGAACAAGCTAGACTCAAAGACATCCAAGAAATCCAAAAGTTGAATAAAAATTTGGATGAGGCAAAACATATGATACAGGTTACTCAAGAACAGGTTCAAAAGCTAGGCGATGATAATAAATCTTTGCAAAATAAGATTATTTCAATTACTAATCAAGTAATTGAAATCGAACATTTTAGGACTCAAGCATCAGAGATATATGCAAACATAGAAGAAGAACAACAGAAAATATTATGTAATATGGAAACCATCCAAAACTATTTTCATGAGTCAAACAGGTCTATGGAAAAGGTAGTTTAGAAAGAAAGAGAATCTAAAGAAGCAAGGAATTCTTTTCAAAAGGTAATTACTTCTTTACAAAAAGAAGAAATTGGAAAAACCCAGAAATTACCCATTTCGGAACAAGTAAAAGGAGATATAATGATAAAAGTTTGGGAAACAAAATTGGCAGAATATAAAAGAATTACAAAAGGAATTAATGAAGATTGTCAAAGAATCTTCAATCTTATTGAGAAAGATTCAGTAAATATCGGGACAGAGGGTTTTTCTGAGTTATTAGGTGAAATCAACATTACCAGGTATCAGTTGAAATCAAAAGAAGAATTCGAAGAAAGGAAAGTAGAAGTCTTAAATATTAAAATGGTCAACATTACAGAAATAGATAAGTGGATGATAGCTTCAAGTTCAAAGTTGGAAAAGGTTAAATTCACAGAGAAAACAATAGCAAGTCAGTTGCCAGGCTTACAAAGAAGTTTTTTCTCTTTTGAAGCAAATGAAGTACCTGAGTCTCCTAAGGTATTGGTAAACTTTTTAGGGAAATGTGTTCAATGCATTGAAACAAAAAAATTAAGTTCATCAACGCAAATTTAAAACTTTGTAAATATTTTTATTTTTTAGAATTTTGAAAGAAATTGTAAATGGTTGACATTAGTCGATGTAACCGTAGTATTAGGAAGTTGGTTAGTTAACAACAAAAAACTTTGATAGAAAGGTATAAATATAGTTTCAAAAGGCTGAAAGAGGGCCTCAAAAATTTCGGGGAGAAGGCCAATTTTTGTAATATCAGCTTTGAAGTTCATCAGAATATAAACAACAAACAAGATTCTGGATCCTGCAATTTTGTGACTATGTTTCTTCTCCTGTTTATCATGCTTTGTTAAATCTTCCTCTTAATGTGTGTTTCTAACAAGTAAATCAATTTAAAGTTATATACATTGTTGTTTATGGTTTCGGATTGGTTTGGATGTTGAATGTATTACAGTCTTTCCTCTGAAATTACTTTAGTAATTTTAAGACCTATAAACCTTCTATTCCTTAATATTTAATTTTGTTAGAAATCTTGTTTTTCTTTCATCATTGTTAATTGAAATATAAGATTCTTTCTGGATAAAAGCCTTATATTTCTCGGTATTGTGTTTCATTGTTTACAATTTCAAAATTGTTGCAAAACCAGGAAACGACCTTGATTGTGTTTTTACATTACTGTTTTAGATTTTAAAGTTGTTTCATTAATATCATCTCTGAAAATTTGAAGTAATCAATCGATAAAAAACCCATTTACAAACCTTTAAAACCCTATCACCCATGACAGTCCCTAGTGGTAGACAACCTAACGTAGAACCTGGTCTTAAGGATCAAACCAGCATTGCCCTAAACTTATTTAATACTATTCTACAAACAACGACCAATAGGGATGAGTTAGAAAGATCGTGGGATACTATTGAATGTGACATTAGCATCCAAGAGAAAAGGGAAGCAAGACAGAGACAGTTGAGAAACTGAATCTGATCTAGTCTTTCTTTGTTTCTTTATTTTAAAGTCTTATCATAAAAAAAAACTTTCGGATGCCTTGATGGTATGTTCTATAGCCTTAAAACATAAACTCAGGAACAACATAGCCTAGAGCTATGTAATCACGAATAGCCGAATAATCAAAGAGTGGAGCTCCTTTGTGCCTAATCCCATGGTCCTAGCTCCTGGGCTTATGAAAATATATCAAAGCATGGAAGTGTTGATAAGCACTTCAGTGAAATGCACTACGGAAGGTTGAATGATTGAAAAGGCTCGAAGGCCGAAACAAATTGGGACCATTGATATAATAAATGATCACAGTTTTTGGATCAAGGATTCATATGAACCTATGACTGTTAAAAAATCAGGATATCCATGTCAGCAAGGACACATGGTGCAATCAGATGATGACAAGTGTTAAGGTCCAGTTGGAATTTTAGGTATGCATAAGTCACGAATCTAAGTAACACATGGTAACCATTCAGACAGTGCCAAGTCAACAAGTTACATCACTCCAGGAGTATTTCCTTCTAGGAAAACCAACATCTACCACCAACAACTTCTTGAAGCACTGAAGCATGAAGTCACGAACTAACATTGATCGTTGATATAAGATCCTCTAGATTCTCACATGACCTTTAGATCAAAACATAGTGGAAAGATAACGTAAGCACGCCCATGTTGACCACTTCAACGCTAACCAACTCTGGTGGAAATTGGAGAAACAACTACCTAGACCTCCAAAGCCCCGAAGTCCCGAAGTAAATAGTGGTCGTCCATATCAACCTTTTATTAAGTCATACCCGCTAGATTAAGCAGTAAAAGGATAAGCAAGGATTCTATCTAGACTGTTGATTTGGTTCTGGGAATCATGCCAACCATCAGATCAACCCTTGTGAGAGGTAACCACTTAGGGACGTTGAAACTCTAGAATATTGGATGAGAGAGAAATCATCTGAAGGCCAAAGTCCAGAGGACTAGGTTCTAGCCCCCGGTCATGGGATACTAGCCCCCGGTCATGGGTTATGAACACATAAGCCATGAGGCACTGGGAAAATCACTTAAATTAATAATCCTGTTGTTTTGTGCATATGGTCACATGTAAATGGTTTGAAGGAAGCGCCTCTACAGAATTCGATTTCTGCAACTTTCGCAAAGACAAAATAAATAGATCCATACATGTGATTGATTTATGAAAAATAGGTCAGATGGTTGTTGAAAGCATATGAAGGTTAGGAATCATCGTCCCCTTTCCGGTGATAGGTGGTATGCCAGGTTTAAAGTTGAAGACACAAAATGATTCTCAATGGTGGTTATGCATTGGTCTCAAAGTTGTTGTAAGTGGGTAAGTTAGTTGTAACTTGTGGCACAAGTCAGAGCTAAACTTAAACTAGAGTTGAGCATGAACGAGTATAAATAAAACTATGCTTGGTTGATTTTTAAAGTGTTCGAGTGGGTGAAAAAGTGGATTTTCACATGAGGTCAGTGATTTATGGTATGGTGTGAATTTTAGAGAGAATATTGAGTGAAGAAGGTGTGAATTTCATAGAGAAAATATGAAGTGAAGAAGGGTGAAATTCAAGGGAAGGTAAAGTTTGGTGATGAGAGTTTGTTGTAGACCTATGATCATGAGCTGGAGTAGATACAATAAATGGATGACTTGTGTTTGGGTTGGTTGTACTACTAGATCAATTCTAGTTGGATAGATTCCATTCTATCGACAGGCTGAGTCTTTCTTGAGAGTTGGTACTCTCTTGAGAGTTGGTGCTCTCCTTGGAGTTGGTGGTCCTTACTTTAGTTGGTGCCGATAAAAAATAGTTGGTGTTGTTAGAACCCTTATGATTTTACTCACATATATAAGATAATACAAAATATTATACAGACATATGGTATCTCTTGTGTTCATTATGATTATGAATTGATTGCTCTTAATTATTGATAGATTTCATTGGTGAATGGCTACATAGAATCTTATAATGATGATGTGTAAAATTATGTTTTGAAATAATTTCTAACTTGAAGTAAGAAAAATTTGAGAAGTCCACACACTGATTCACCCCCACCCTCTCAGTGTCAAGTGTACATTTCAACACAACAGTCTACAAAGTTGCATCTATTGCAAAACAAAGCGGTGTACCTATCATTGTTGATGGTGGAATTTCAAATTTAGGTCACATTGTGAAAACCTTGGCACTAGGAACATCTAATTTCATGATGTGAAGCTTTCATGCAGGAACAAAGAAGTCTCCTAGTGATTCCTTTATTTAGGTAACCCTTTATTTGAATCTAGGCATTGTTTATTTAAAAATCACTACAGTTTACAGAAAAATATGAACAAAAATTATAGGAAATGTTTATAATCTCCTAGCCATTATCTCTTTAAGTTTCTCTTGAGTCAACAATGGAATCATGAGGCAAACCTTAGGTATCCTGAGTGCCCCTGAGAAGTGGTCACCATGAAGGAGCTGTAATTCTTTGCAATATAATGATTTCTTAATCTGTCATTCTTGTCCATGCACTTCAATGGATTAAATGACCATAGTCCCTCTTGGAATTAGCCATAGAGGGGAATGTCATATTAGCTAGTTAGTGTTATATTTTTACTTGTGGTAGCTCACTTTGTATTTTCCATAGTACCAAGGTGCATTCTTTCAGCAAGTACAATAGTGAATCCATACAACATCTTGAGCCACTCATGACAGATAATCTAGTGAACATTTTGGCAACTTGATGGTGCAACAGAAAGAGTGGAGGTGTTGGCCTACATAATTACAACGATAAAATATTAAACTCCCTATCTCACTTTAATTATCAACCAACGTGTTGTAAAAACTTCAGAGCTGCTTTTTACTATATGAACAAAATTACATGTATCTAATCAACTAAGAAATGAAGTATCCTAGAGTCCCGAATGTCCTAATTATGATGTTGTAGAAAAATAAGTAACTAACTATGAACTATTGTAAGGAAACTACCCTTGCTCCATTAAATATCTTAAAGGCATGGTTCCTTTTTTCATATCTTCCTACAATTTGTTGGTGTTGATACCATTACCCAGTGAGATGAAGAATTTAGGTGAAGATAACTAGGTTGTTGTCTATACATTCACAAGGTAAAATTGAGCAGCACAACATTGATCATAGTCGTAAATAATTACAAAACTCACAATTGAATAGTTGATTATTGTAGTTAAAAGTAATGTAAACAAAGTAAAAAATCATATTGCAAGTTTCTATACTAAATAAAAATATGTTAATGTTGAAATGATCAGAAATACAAACAAACTAACTAGATAGAAATGCAGGTAAAATAACTAAACTAAAAATGCAATTAAAGAAACTGAATCAGAAATGTAAGTAAATGAACCGAACATAAATGTAAGTAAACTAAGGAGGGTTTTTTCTAATCTCCCCTTGAGTGGGCCCTACCCAAGGGATGTCTAGAACCTTTTCAAGAAATTCTTAGAACAAAACTGAACTAGAATATTTATTTAGTAATACGCATAAATTACATAGACAAGGACGATAATGAAACTTTGTTCTTCACTAAGTAAATCGAGCTAGACATATAATATTAAAAAAGAAGAAGTGTTAGGGACACTATTTTTTCCATATTGATCCATATAAATAGCAAAGTACATTGGATTCCATGTTGGGAGAGATCTAAACAACTATATCAATCAGATACTTAATTCCTAGGAAGTTGTCTACCTACTTCCCTCCAACTCAGTCGTAGCCGAGGTTGGGGGATTATTGCTTTCCTCCTCTATTTAGACTTGATCAAAATTACAGTTGGGATTCAAGATTCAAACTCCCCATGCATTTAGTGGTTGTCTCATGAGTTGGATGGTCTGCTTCGTCACTCGCATAAGTGTAGGTGACATGATCCCTAAATTTTCTTCCTCTATTTTCTGATTAAAATGCTCTTGTAGCTTAAGAGGTTGAGTAGTTACATAAGGGATGAGTCTCTTCATGGTGTGAAGCACATGGAACCAATTCCAAGATTTATAAATCAAAATTTGCAACAAACCTATGTTTCCCATCAATGTTAGTGCATATTAATTAAGTCAACATAATAATCTTTGAATAACTAAGACACCATGCATTCATCATGTTCTTCTAATATTAAGCTAAATACATCCATTTAAATAACATATATCAAGCAATATCTAGATTGTCCATTAAGTAGAATTCTTGGCAATGTCTTAGGTATTAGAGGCTAAAAGGCATTGATTTTAATAGAATACACATGGAAAGGATGAACAACATATAACAATCACAGGTCTCATCAGTAGGATTGGCACAGTTACATAGTGATGAGTTAAGGGGTGCATGCATGCACCGGTTTCTAGTTTAACATTTAGTTCAATCTCTGGTTCAAGTTCAGTTCAATTCAATTTAATTTTTATCGAAATGAAAAAAAAAAATCCCTAGATTTGAGTCTTCATGGTGAAAACCATTT
>JZKD02S1058310.1:101329-116590 GCA_000966675.3 Picea glauca
TTAATGGTTGCAAGTGCTTATTTATACAGTTGGTTTTTTGGTTTCATTCTCTTTAAGACTATTTATTAAGATGAAAGATGAAAGCTTTATGTTGTCATCTTGAAAAATAGAGATTGCAACTCATCAATAATATCACCATTGTATTTATATTTATATCCATAGACAGGTGACTCTTTCTACGACTCCATCCGTAAATTTTCTGGTATTAATATTATGTCTTTTCAAGCGCTGGATTTGCATTGTTGTTTATTGTTTTCAATAAAATTATTTGTAATATGTTTTGCAATTCATAAAACTAGATGGTGGATTGGTTGATTGTTAGTTATGTATTTCCCTATTCACTAATATGATTCATTTTGACAACAATATTCAAGAAAAGCACTATGAGAACCTTAGAAAAATGAAAACACACAATGTTAATTATTGAATTAGACTCTATAATACAATGAATAAGCATCATTATCTTGGGTTATCTCAAGGAAAATTATGGCCTATTGTACAGTCCACATTGGATCTGATCATTTCCCTCATTAATAATTAACATATGTTGACCTCTTTTTTTCACCTTTCTAGTAACTAACATCTCTTGACCCTTTTTTTCTCCTTTATGGACTTAAGTTGATGATAGGGGAAGACTTCAAGCGTGTAGATTAGTTTTGTATAGAAAATTAGTAGGCAACTTTATTTATTCAATAACTACCATAACAAATTTAAGTTACCTTGAGAGTATTGTTTTTTGGCTTACCACTTATCCAAAATTTGAGAAAAGATTTGAAGAGGATCCCCATAACAGACTTAATTTCTCTTGAGAGTATTGTTTCTTGGTTTACCACTTATCTAAAACTTGAGCAAAGATGCAAAGATGATCCACATATATGTTAAAGGAACTTTGTACTTTGATCTAGATTTTGTAAGGAATGATAGTTTAGGGCGGGTTGGCTTCACTTATTATTAGTGGATAGGTACTTGGACAACAAGAAATCAACTATAGGTTATGTCTTCAATACACGCTCATGTGTTATCTTGTGGGCTAGAAAAAAAACCACTATGGCTTTGTTTTGTATAGAAGTAGATTAGAAAACAACAATTTGTATTGAAAAGGAATTCATATGGCTTACAAGGATTGTTGGTAAGCTCAAGTTGGAGCATAAAAAAACAACTGCCCTACTTTGTAACTATTAGAAAGTAATCAAATCAGCCAAGAATCAGGTTTTTCATGTTGAACCAAACATATTTAAGTTCATCAACATCACATCACAGAGCCGGTGCAAGATGAGGATATCAAGATAATCTCTTGTGCCACTTAGGATTCAGTGACTAATATTCTCCACAAATATTTGAGTAGAGACAAATTTGAAAAACTTAAAAATGTGCTTGGTGTACTTGTATTGTTCCAATATGGATCTTTCACCTGCTATGAATGAATGATACATGAAATATTCAATTGGGATTTTATTTCATTTATGAGCAAATAAAAAGTTGTCTATTGTTTCTCTACACCTTTAATAGACTAATGAGTCATTTGAATGAACCATTTTGGTTTCTTATGATTCAAATATTTCAACTCTCTCACTGAATCCCCCAAGAATTAAGAAAAGATAGTAGATTAGTGTACATTGGTAAAATTATCATTATAAAAAAAAACATATATTAATTTTTTCGGCGTTCCCTTTCTGCCACTTCGAAGGTATGATAGTTATAGAGTTGTTTTATTTGAATGGGAGGAAAAAGAGGTCGAATCTAGGATTTATTACATGCAACGGGACCGAGTCCAAGATTCACGAGCAGCTTCAACCACTTGCAATGAATATCCATAATTTATATTGTTATAACAATATAAATCCATTTAACATGTGTGCTCCAACTTCAATGTATTTCCACAAGTTTGGTTGTTATAACACATATCCAATCCCAAAATGTGCGGTAGTCAGTATGTTTGGAAGCGGTTTATAAGTCACGGAGATTGTTGAACGAATACCATAATTAATATATGATTTAAACAAATTACCAAGCCCAAAAATTTATTATTATAGCCATAAGGTATGATGCTCCAAGGTTTGCGGGAGGTTTCGACACATGCAATCGATTCACATGGCATATATGTATAACCACCTAAGAATTTTTTTTTCAATAAGAAAAAGACTTATATTAGTTAATATAAAATTTCTTTTACAATCACTAACAAAAAGATCATATCTATCGGAGCACTTGATGCTGCATTAGTCTCTTTTTTCGCAAATACATATTACAAAACATCAGAGCTAGGAAGCTATGTATTATAGCCTCAATAAATTGAATCTCCTTTACACAGACCAAAAAGTAACAGTGTTTATATCCTTGCAAATGTATAATTTAATTGATATCTAATATATCATAAACTTATGGTTGTCCTTCAGTAATTTTTTCCATAGTATAGACCATCTTCCTCAACGGATAGTGTTGCTTTTGAAAGCTGATCAACTTCCATGTTGAATCCTATATATATATATATGTGTGTGTGTGTGTGTGTGTGTGTTGTAATTTAAGTTGTAGAAAGATCCTACTGAGCTCTCTAATCTTTGTCATGCAGGTATGCAAGGAGACCACATAAAGATTATTTTCATTAGAAAACCATTCTATAATAACCTTTGAATCACCTACCCGCTGCAACCTTGTTAAATTTTTGTAATAAGAAAAAAATAAAATACACCACAACACTAAAAGTTCATCCCTCGTATTAGTTCCACTGCCACAATTCATCTTGATTCTATAAGTACCCAACATTGGACATTTTAAAATGGCTCTTGATCCAAATTTTGCACCCCTATCTTGTGAAGCACCATCAAAGAAACCCACAACCAAGTCCCAGTTAAGCAATGGAGGTTTGTTAATCCTACTTTCCTTAGCAGTATGTCCTACTTTTGTTTCTCCCAAATCCTGTAAAATACTAGTACAAACTATGTCCCTATTAAGAGGCCTATCTTCAAATATATCAATATTCCTATGTTTCCAAATCTCCCAATAGATAAAACATGGAATTTCTATCCTATCATGCTTCAGTCCTTTTCAGTTTTGTAAACAATCAATAAAATGCCCACCTTCCCAAACACCCTCCATATTTAATTCCTTATGCATTATATACCCAATATCTTTGGTAAATTTACAATCCACAAAAAGATGGTACACAGTCTCCTCACTTTTCCCACAAAGAACACATTTGCTAGGCCTAAGAAACCCTCTTTTGACTAAATTTTATCATGTAAGAATTCTTTGTTCTAACAATAGCCACATAAAAAGTTTCACTTTTAAGGGTAACTGCCAGTAACAGAGATCAGAATAACAGAAAATAGGTTCATCCACTGCTTCCTCTAGCATTTTTACTTCATAGGATTTTTTTTTACTTGAACAATTTTTGTATCCCAAGACCACATTAATAAGTCTATTAGTCAGCTCAAACCCCGAACTAACTAAACCATTTACATAATTATTCCATTCATATTTTATTTCACCTTTGAGTCCTAATTCCTCTACCTTCATCCATCTTGTGTGTATTAAACTTTCCAAATCCAAAGTCCCTATTTGTGCAAGAAATTCTAATCCTTGATCCTTCAGTAAGAAAATAAGGTTCCTTGATAATTGAAAATGATTATGAGACCCTACCAAGGGGTCAGTTCCAATTCTAATATCCCTCCCATTTCTAGGCTTCCATACCAGCCAATCAGTTATAATAGTTAATGACGAGGTGAGTTGTCTCCAAATATTAGAACCTCCATACCACTTTCTACTTCCTTCCCTAAGCTACTCAACCAAAAAATTCTTCCTAAGATATTTACTGAGAATTACCTCATGCCAAATACCGGATACCAGGTACCATAAGACACCTCCAAAAACTTTTTCCAGCTAAGGCTTTTCCAAAAGAATAAATATTTTTTATACCCCACCCACCCAACTTTTTAGTTTTAGTAATATTTTCCCAGCTTATCAAATGTATCCCCTCTTTGAACTTTTTTCCAGTCCACATAAAGATAAACATTCTCGTTCTGATAATATTGAGTACACCTTTTGGAATCTTGGCCAATGAAAGAAAATATACATGAATACTTTCAAGTACTTATTTAACAAGTGTAACCCTTCCCCCTAAGCTTAACCATCTTAGACTCCAGTTTGCAATCCTTTTTCCAAACTTTCTCACCAACCAATATCAGTCAGCCTTATTATAACATTTAGGTTTTAGAAAACACCCAAGATACTTAAACTCGACATCTACTGAACTTACTTCAAAGGGAAGAATCTCCTTCAACAAATTTAAATACTCTGTTGTGCATCTAGCTTCCAAAAACATGGATTTTTGAGGGCCGAAAGCCATACTAGTTTCTTTACTGAATAGTTCTAAGATCTCCTTAAATAAATTCCACTCAACAACATTGTCATTTCCAAATAGAAAAATATCATCAACAAACATCAGATGTGTAATGTATATCCCTCTTTCCACAGGTGTACCTTCTAAATTATTTCACATAACCTGCTCCTTTATGGCTCTGCTTAAACCTTCAACAACTACAAGAAAAAGTAAGGGAGATAAGGGGCACCCTTGTCTTAATCCCCTTGAACTTTTAAAGAAATTTGCAGGCTTACCATTGATCAACACAACATAGCTTGCAGAGGTCACACACCACATGATCCAATCAGTGGCTTCTAAGCTCATTCCCACCTGTAACAACACAAGTCTTAAGAAACCCTAGTCAACTCTATCATAGGTCTTTATCATGTCTAATTTAAGTACCAAAGCTTTGATATTTTTAACCTTATTACTATGCAAAACTTCCTGAACAATTCTAATAGCATCAGTGATTTGTCTGCACTCAAAAAATCCAAATTGTTCCTTTGATATACCACATGAAAAAGAAGATTTAATTATGTTAGCAATAATTTTAATTATGATCTTATACACCAAGTTACAAAGAGATATAGGTCTATACTCCCCCAAATGATCATGGATTCTCACTCTTTAGAAATAGAGCAAGAAAAGTTGCATTCAATGCTCCACACACCCTACCATTCTTCCTAAACTCTCCAATCACTCCACTAAATTATCTCTCACAATGTCCAAAAAAAAGCAAGAAAAAACCCTACAGTCCAGTCATCCGGCCCAGGACTTTTTGATACTATAACCACCTAAGAATTTGATACTATAACCACCTAAGAATATGGTCGTAAGTTTTGAAACCAATATATCAATTGGTTAAAATAAACTTTGGGTATATTCGACTTATTGATAAAACAATATAACCCATTTAATAATGATTGTAACAAAAATATATGAGGGACCATGTTATATATACCCCTACGTATTAGGCAGGAGGGCATGGAGAGAGGACGAGGAAAATGCCAAGTCTCGGCTTTCGTGTAGCTTATTGAGGTGAGAGGTATATATTAATACATCACTTATGTGTGACTTAAATAATAACTTTTTATATACGTGGATTTTATAAGAGGAACCCAACTAAAGGTTTATATGTTTTTTTTTTATTATTATTAAAGTGAGGCTTTTATTATACTCCATATAATATACCTTCTATGTGTATCTTAAGTGGGTGTTATATTAAACTTATGAGTGGTATAAATAGAAACCCAATTTTTTTTTTTTTTTCTTTCTTGGAAAAAATCATAATTTCATTATGGTGTAACAAAATTACATACATAGATATGTACTAGTTATTACTTAATTGTTTACATATTTTTCCAGCAAAAAAAAAAAGTTGTTTGTTTCCTTATACATACATCACTTATAATTTTTGTTACTCATTTTTTATCCCAAAATTTTTGTAGTATTCTAAATAAGGCTCCATGTTCATATACATTCCTTCCATAGTTCAAAAAGTAATAAAATCCCAACAAAATATAGAGGTTCCTCTCATGAGAGGTATTCAATATCCCTTAGGCAATTATCCTGTCTTTCATGGAAGGTTCGATGGTAGTATCTTTATGATCCGACAAAAGTGTGCTCGTTAATGTCCCATAGACCATAGTCTAACTGTGTGGCTTCCTTGGAAAGTTTGTTTTCCATTTGATTACTTTCCCTGTAAATATGAGAAAAAGGTATATTGTCAAATAAAATTTTGATATGGAGTGCATCCTCTAACAAAGGGAGCAAGCATGAAATTTGGCATCTATATATCCCATTGGCCCAATTGATGATAACTAAAGAATCACCAAAAATTTGAAAAGCTCTGCATCCCTTCTCACGTGCAAAGAGTAAGGGTAGTTTCAAGGCCAAGATTTTGGATTAGTTATTTGTGCTACCCCCAATCCCTCCTTAAGGAAAAAGTAATGTGAAGGTGAGAGATTGAGACAACCCCCCCCCCATGGTTTCACTGATCAGATGGAGAGGCAACATTGAAGTATGCCCACGGAATACTTGTATCGGGGGTCTCCTCTCTGAATTCCCTAGCGCACACCACAGTACCCTCACCAGAGCATGAAAAGGAATTATAAATCCCAAGGATTTGAACCACTATCCTTATTGTTGAAGATTTTTCATCTTGGAAGATGTGACCATTTCATGTGATCCAAATCCCCCAGGCGATAATGAAAGGGAGGGCCCAAAATTCCTTTTGTCTACAACCCATTAGCCAGGCCTTTAAGGCGAGTTCAAATTTATTACCTTGCCATACCGGGAGAGTCGGCATCAATTCTCTTACAATATCCCAAACTTCCTTGACAAAGGAGCATTGTAGAAAAAGGTGGTCCATTTTTTCTACTTGAGATTTGCATAGAGCGCAACGACCTGGCTTGAAAAAGAGGTGCCTTTGTAAGTTGCCCCATGTTGGGATTTTATTATCCAAGATTGACCAAATTAAAATTTTCCCCTTCGCTGGATAGGACTGTTTCCATATCTTGTGCCACCACCAAAGGGGATCCCGTTGGTGAAGATCTGTTGTTAACTTTGCATATCCAGAGCATGGAGTATATTCACCATCCCCTACACCATCCCAAAGTAATTCATCATCTTTATCAACCAGTCGTATAGAGGATTCCCAAAGGGTCTTTGTATATTGGTTCCAATAAGGAAATTCATCCTTTAAGAGTCCAAGACTATCCCCCTCCATCCATCCTTGGTGCCACATATTTGTGATAAGAGGATCGCCCACCTAATCCAGATAGAAAAAACCTCCCAATGCCAATATTTTCCTTAAACCTTTAGGGAGGATATGTCCTTGCTAGCACCTGGGCCATGGGTCCAGACCAAGATGTACCAAGTGACCAGAACCCACTCTCCACACTAGTCCCGCCCTTACTAGAGAAAAATCCTTAATCAAATCCTTCCAAATAATAGAAATCCCCATCGCAGTCTTGTTTAAAGATCGAACCCAACATAAAATTGAAATTGGAGCAATGTATTTCTGATAGGCTACCTTAGTCCAAAGGCTAGAAGTCTTTATCAGTTGCCAAAGGAATTTTTCCGCAAGGGCCTTAGAGAAGAATAAAATATTATTCAGACCCCATCCACCGAGGGCCTTTGGATTCACAATCCGATCCCATATTACCTAGGGTATGACGTTTTTGTCCTTATTGCCCTACCATAGATAAGTAAAGCATAATTTCCTCATCTTCTCTAGAATGCCTTTGGGAATCCAAGCTAAGGACATCCAGTAAACCAGGATAGCTTCTAAAATTGACTTTACCAGGACTATCCACCCAGCCCTAGAAAGCCATCGATGGCTCCAACATTTGAGCCTTTTTTTCCAATTTTACTGGAAGCCACCACCAATTAGACTTCCTATAGTCATTTCATTTCAAAAGAAAACTGAGGTATTTCAACCCTTCATTAAGATCAGGGACTTGAAAAGGGAGTCTCTCTGCAATGTATTGTGTTTCGTCTTCATCCAACGAGGAGAATGTGATAACTGTTTTCAGATTTCTGTGGTGAGGAATTTCAAAATCATTTGTCGGAGAATCCACAGTTGTTATCATTTTGTCATCGACATTTCGAATCCGGATCGAGATTCATCATCGGGACTAATCATCAATTAGAGAGCTAGTTGATCTTAGTCATTAATAGTGTATATGCAGGAAATAAATAAGATAACTAGGTCGGCTAAATGTAACCCTAATTCGGAGCTAATTAAAAACAAATTAATTATTAATAAATTTAAACGTAACTTTCAATAGTGAATAATATAAATAATTAAAGTTTTCTTAATAAATATAAATAATTTAAAGTTTTATTTTAATTTTATTATATTACTTAATAGTATTTTGTTTTACATTTTAATTTTTAATAGAGCTTAAGGAACTTAATAAATTAAGATGATTAGTGATAATTATTAATATATCATGAGTGATTTTATAGATGTTGATATCTCTAAATAGGTATAAAGTTCWAGGKTTTTGTAGTATTYGTTTTGTAGTGTTTTTATTTATAACCTAATAATCTAAAGATAATTAGTAATAATAATTAATATAACATAAGTGATTTCTAAATGTTGATATGTCTGACAATGTATATAGGTCTAGGGTTTCTAATGGTTTGTTTACAAAGTTTTTAAATTTGGTAGCCAATCWTGMTTAAGTKWTTGWAKTATKAWYAWAWYYMTAARAWSTTKATAYCTMTWWAKAGRTATMAAGYWTYTAKRRWTWTRWTMATACTAYWAWMACTTAAKCAWGATTGGCTACCAAATTTAAAAACTTTGTAAACAAACCATTAGAAACCCTAGACCTATATACATTGTCAGACATATCAACATTTAGAAATCACTTATGTTATATTAATTATTATTACTAATTATCTTTAGATTATTAGGTTATAAATAAAAACACTACAAAACAAATACTACAAAAACCTAGAACTTTATACCTATTTAGAGATATCAACATCTATAAAATCACTCATGATATATTAATAATTATCACTAATCATCTTAATTTATTAAGTTCCTTAAGCTCTATTAAAAATTAAAATGTAAAACAAAATACTATTAAGTAATATAATAAAATTAAACTAAAACTTTAAATTATTTATATTTATTAAAAAAACTTTAATTATTTATATTATTCACTATTAAAAGTTACGTTTAAATTTATTAATAATTAATTTGTTTTTAATTAGCTCCAAATTAGGGTTACATTTAGTTGACCTGGTTATCTTATTTACTGTCCTGCATATACACTATTAATGACTAAGATCAACTAGCTCTCTAATTGACGATTAGTCCTGATGATGAATCTTAATCCAGATTCGAAATGTCGATGACAAAATGACAACAACTGTGGATTCTCCAGCAAATGATTTTGATAATGTGATGCTTGACTGTTGTGCATTGATTTCCATGCTAGTGGCTTGTTTGAAGAGTAGAATACCTTCACACAATTTTCCAATATCTTGTCTCAAGCCATCACAGGAAATTAATATATCATCCACAAAGAGTAAATGAGAGATGTATAAACCTTGAGAGATTTTGATGCCTCCGAAACTTCCAACATATTTGGCTTTGATCAGGTATCGACTAAGACACTCTGTGACCAGCAGAAAGAGAAGTGGGGATAGGGGGCATCCCTTTCAAATCCTCCTTTCCTCTTTGAACAATGGGGTGGTCGAGACATTGATCAGGAGAGAAAAGGATACTGAGGATAAACATGCCATAATCCAGTTTGTAAAAGATGCTCCAAATCCAAGATGAATTAACAATGTGCGAATATAAAGCCAATTTACCCTGTCGAAAGCCTTTGAGAAATCATTTTTTATCGTTTCTCCTTTAAATTTGTTTATTTTCAAACTATGAATTCCTTCCTGAGCCACCCCAATAACTTCATGAATCTATCTACCTCTCAGAAACCAAAATTGTTCCCTGGAGATGTGTTGTGAAAGAATAACTTTTAAACAGAGGCTGATAGATGATCTTGTAGATACAATTGCAAAGGGAAATCAGACGGAAAACATCAAAAGATGTCGTATTATCATATTTGGGGATTAAAGCAATGAAGGTGTCATTTAGTGGTTTGTGAATACACCCATTTTTCTTGGACTCCTCCACTACTTTTAGGATATCATTGCCCAACAAATCAAAGAAGCCCAAAAAGAATTCAATAGGCCATCCATCCGGACCTGGGATTTTCCCTTTCTAGAAGGATTTCATGACAGATAGCAACTCATGTTCAGTAACCTGAGCCATTAAGGACTCCCTCTCCTCTTTCTCGACAAATCATGGGAAGAATCTGGCTTCTTTCACTATTTCCCTGATTGAAGAGCCTGACTGTGCCTTGAAAAAATATTTAAAATAAGAGGTTCCTAAAGTAGAGTCTCCTTCAAAGGTATTGATCAGTTGACCATCCCTCTGAGTAAGACTCCAAATGGTGTTATTCAATTTCCTTCCTTTGGCATAAGAATGGAAAAATTTTGTTTTCTCATCCCCACAAGCGAGCCATGTAGCCCGACTTTTTAAACGCCATAAAAGCTTCCTTTTCATTCAAAATAGTCCGTCACTGAATTTCTGTTTGAGAAAGATCTTCCCTAGCTTCCCTAGAGCTGAAGCCTAAATCAAGGTTAGCCTACCAGTCCAAAATCTCTCTTTCAAGAGAGAAAATCGCATGTTCTTCTTTTACCTTTTTCTCATGTGCCCAAGAGATAGTGGTTTGTTTAACTTTATTTAAGTTTTCCATAAAAAGAATTGTAGCATGCGAGTTGTGAATTGGTCCTATAGGAATCCATAGAGTATGAACCAAGGCCTGATAACCTATATCCTTTAGCCAACCTTTGAATAATTTAAAGGGGTTGAGTGTACATCTAAACATGTCGCTTAATTTGAGTATAATCGGGTTGTGATCTGATTGACCACTACTAGAAACCCATTGTCAAGCAAGGCCTAGGGATTCTACCAACTCCTCTGTCAATAGGAAGTGATCTAATCGTTTTGCAATTCGGGATTCACCGGTTCTCAAATTCTACCAAGTTGCTTGTAACTTTACCGGATACAAATCCAACAACACAAGAGTATCAAAATAGTGCGAGAAATAGTCAATCAACGGGTCCATAATCGAACGAGGGCCCCAAACTTTCATCACTCCCAAGGAAAAATTTAGGTCCCCACCCACAATGACCCCTAACTGAGAGAGCCAAGGGAATAAGGCCAGAGAATCCCAATAGCGTTTTCTCTCAGCATAGGGACTGTAACTATTAATAAGCACCAAGGCATAGCCTAACTCCTCAGAGAACAAATTGAGACCAATCCTTGAATCAAAGCCCCAAACACTATCACATCTACCACTTCTAAGTCTCCAACTAGTGGAAAGACCCCCTAAGCACCCTTTTACATCAACCGCCACAAACGACCAACCTGGAAGAAGATCTTCCAAATATTTTACCACCACCTCATTGATGCCGAGGGTTTCTTGAAGAAAAATTATGTCTGGAGAGTTAACAGAGACTAGTCTTTTCAAAGGTGATTTTTTTGTCGAACTCCTCAAACCCATGCAATTTAAAGAGAGAATTTTCATGAGGTAACCAACTCTTGGGGTTTCTTTTCTCTAAGCGCCCATTCGATGGAGGATTGTCTGCCCAAAGACACATCAATTTTGGCTCTATCTTGTTCCCGAAGAAAGTGTGAGCACCTTCCCTGTCCCCGTGAGGAAGACAAAGCCTGATGGAGAGACCCCAAACCAGACCTGAGAGAATATTCCACATTGCCTTTTCTTGGAGCCTCAAAGAACACATCCCTATTGTCAAGGTTATAATGGATCCTGGATACCTCAGGAGACTAGGAAATGGAAGATGAATGTAAAGTTGAAAAGGAGGGAGTCCCACAAAAAGACCTAGGAGGAGAGGGAAAGGGCGAAGTATTCTACAATGGTAAGGATACAAAGGCTAAAGTAGAATCCCCAAGACAATCATTCACAGGGGTCATTGAATCCCCATAAGGACAAAAAACACTTGTAACTTTTTTCCAAAATAACCACAGGTGTGATTAGCATAGAAGGAAAAAGATCCCCAGGGGGAAGAGGGAGAAAAGGCTGACACAGGCTGGGGGAGAAAGAAGGGACAAGGAATACCCAACGAATGGTATACATCTAACCCTAGTGAGCCCGAAGGAAGAGATAAATCAAAAACAAAAGAAGCAACCAAAGGGAAGGAGAATTTTTTCTTACCCAACACCGAAATAGATCTTGGAAAATCCTGCATAGAGGATTTTTGAACTTTAGTGTAAGTCGGGTCTCTATCCAATGAAGAAGGTCCCACAGGGGAAGATGATTGTTGCATGTTGACCTTGCTTGAGTCCACATGCTAGGAGATAATTTTTTGTGTTCCTTCATTAAACCCAATACCCGAGACCACTCTTTCATGATATGTGTTTGTTCCAGCATCCAAAGTTCCCCTATACTTACTCTTAAGAGGAATTTTGCAATCCACTACACCATGCCAATAAGCATGAAATATATGCCATCTGAAGGGGATACCTTCTTAATCCAAGGGTTGAAGGAATGTATCGTATGTCGTCGCAATTTTTAGCTCCTTTAAGAGACTCGGACGAAGGTCCAACCGCACCAAGATCCTTGCTACTGTCATAAGCCCCGTGTCTTCAAAAGAATAATCAACCTCCAAGAATTCACCAATTTTGTTACCTATGGTCGAGAACTGAGCAGAGTTCCAATATTGCATAGGAAATCCCGGTGGTTGGACCCAAACCAAAACCACATCAACTCTTTCCTATTTGGCATCAAATTTTGGGGTCCAACGCTTGAGGAAAATAGGGGTGTCAGCCATTCTCCAAGTTTTAGAAAGAACTCAACACACATCAAAAGAGTCCTTGAAGAAAAAATAAAACAAACCCCTGGCTAATAACCAAATACCGGGGGAGGAAGAAAGTTTTGTACCTCGAGATTTGTCCACCCAGGAGTGAAGAAAGGAAGTACCCAAACTTTTACCTCTCACTTTCCCCACTACCTCAAGTTATGAAAATTCAACCACACACTCCATATATATGTCCTCACCAAAAACCAAGCAGTCTGGATCTAAGCAATTTTGAGCACACCAAGAACTCTTATGAGCCAAGCGAATTGATCCCCCAATATCCTTCGCATGATCCTGTCCACCCCTCTTCACAAAAACATTTGATCCTGGACCTGATGGAGAAGCAAGAAGGTCAGAAACCCTACCTGGAGAAGAACCCCTCCCAAAGAAAAAACTAACCATCGCCATAGGTTTCGGGAATGTTCCCTGATCATTGATGAGCTCTGAGGGTGGAAAATGGGCTCCAACGTCATCTGCCTCCAAATATTTTTGTTGTGAGGCCGCATTAAGTATAGTCCCTGGCTTGGATCCTTTGCACTCAAATAAACTCTCTGACAGAGCCAGAACTTCTTCTAAAATTAGTCAGTCGAGTGATCGACCTACATATGGAAATAGTCGGTTGACTAATCGACTAGATATCTACATCAGTCGGTTGAGTAGTCAATAATCTTGTTGGTCAGATAGTTTTCTAACAATCAAAGACAATCGATTGGTTTATCGACTAGTTGAGCAATCGACAACGAGTTAGACGCATGAATGGTCGGGTCGAGCATCCTTGTCAAGACAACTAGACAATGCAGATTTGATGGAGTCAACTCTAACCACATACGGTTACATATGGATATGATCTTATTGATTCCAAATATGTTAAATAGTAGACTCGATGGGTCATTATCATCATGTCGATATCATTATTGTTGTGTATAAGATGTCCAACATGCATTTTGATGTTTTGATAACAATTCGTTGTCCTTATATGTTGTAACAGTGTCTTTATACACCAAATTTTATCTTTGAAACTTATTCTCTTTAATTATCTATATTTATTTTTATCTATTTCGTATCAGGTTACACCCAATCACCAACATAATATCGATGACATGCAAGCCTTGTGCATTAGGATTAAATAGAGCTCCATAAATTCATAGTCATATAACATGAAAAACAAATTAGGACATCACCATAATAATTAGACCAAAACATACAAAAAATAACCTTAAGAGAAACAACAACCAATCAACCCATATAATTCCGACTTAGTACATATTTATAGACCCATCGAGCCAGTGACATAATATTCTAGTTGAATCTAGAACTGGTAGTTGTAAACTTACCAATCCAAAATGGATTTATGTGTAACGTCCCCAACCACCAAAATGTCGGGAAATGTCACTACATGACGTCTCTCTTATCTCTGATACCAATTTGATACCAATTTGTAGCATACCCAGCCATAACCTATTGGGCTATGCCACACACAGATTCTTGCATAAAAAACATACACATCCAAGCCACCTAGGCCAGGACATGCCACCTCATAGAAATGAAAATTATCATGTGCATATATCTAAACACAAACAGACAACAAATTCTTCTAATACATAGGCTGGTGCAGAAATAACATAAAAACATGCATACAGTAATCACAGGCAGAACCCATAAAATAATTGCATATACACGCATTACTCATCAATTATAACACATGTACATATACGCAACATGTAAATGAACATAAAAGTGGTACTTATATTTTAATAAAATACCACCAACTACATGTAGACCTTCCACGAACCTCCCAACCATAGACCACACTGCTCATCACGCTCAGCAGTGGGTCACCCCCGAGTTGGGACTAAAATCCATCAGGAAAGGGATTCCTAAGATAGGCAAGGTCAATAGGAAAGTCACACAGTTTAAGAGTAAGGATTCTCTCCCAGGATCCACTTATGTCCACTGCTCACAGACTCTCATTCCCCACATGCCTTTCCCACCCCAGGAGTATACACTTTCATTGTCACACAACCCATCGACTGCTCCACCTCCCTTCTAGGGATTCAACAACAGGTCGAACCAGAAGTCTCAGAGCTGTGTAGAAGCTACGAGACTCCCTCGAGGATAACTCACATCCTCAACACACTCTCTCACCTAGGGAGAGTTGCTCACAGGCCTAACAACCTACTTCTTCAATCCACAACAACCTCTCGCACCTAGAGAAAGAGTTTCTCACAGGCTTGACAACCTTCCCCTTCAACCAAGGGCATGACAATGCACCTCTTCATACCACAATATAAAAGATGAGTAAGGCAAGAGATGGATCAGTAAATTACATAGGTAAACGATGGCCACAGGTTCAACAATGGCGGAATTGGATGGTTGTGTTCTTGCTAAGTGCATGAGTGAACTCGTGAGGAGAGATGGGGAAGAATGGTCTAGCATAGCGAAGATGGTGAAAGCATGAGAGAGAAAATTATATTTGCATGAACCTCCCTGTGTGAGTG